>JADBJO010000033.1:815000-822500 GCA_016801955.1 Conus betulinus | reverse complement strand
TGTTGTTGTTGCGAAGTCCGAGGGGAAAAAAAGTAGACATTTTAGTCTATCTGTCCCGTTTAGCACCGTGTTCAAGAGAGAGAGAGAGAGAGAGAGAGAGAGAGAGAGTTTCAGTAAGGAGATATCACTGCGTGCGGGCAAGTCCATATACGCTACATCACACCCCGCTAAGTTTTGAGACCACACTACGCATGATTTTAAGCTGATGGATAAACGAATTAACAACTAAGATGAGTGAATTGAAGAAGAGGGTCTCGTGGCTACGACTTCGCAGATGTCGGACCTACGCATTAGCCCAATGCGCTGGTCAGACCTTGAGTGCCTACCTGAGAGAGAGAGAGAGAGAGAGAGAGAGAGAGAGAGAGAGAGAGAGAGAGAGAGAGAGAGAGAGAGAAGAGAGAGAGAGAGAGAGAGAGAGAGAGAGAAGACAGAGAGAGAGAGAGGGGGGGGGGAAGATGCGCTGCGCTGCACTTTGGGACGCTTGCTCGAGTTTTTAACACCAACCCTTTGGAGTGTCTGTCTCACAGACCTAAACACGTTTTAAAAGTTGATCGTCTGCTTCAGCCTGGTAGCTCCAAGTCAGTGCTTATCAGCCTCTAATCTACGGTTTACTTCTTGGACAAACGCGATTTTTCTCGTGTTCTGGACAGGCAACCCACACAACACAAACATGGTTCAACCCCGCCAAACGCTTTACCTTTTCTTCGCGCGCATGAGCGCACAGAACGAGCGCTTTCATCGAAAGAGAGAGAGAGAGAGAGAGAGAGGAAGGGGGGGGGGGGGGGGGGGCGGGCGTGGGGGTGCCGGGGGAAGGAGGAGGACAGGCGACGTAGGGAGTAAAAGTGTAGGGAGAGAAAGAGAACGGTGGGGGGTAATTTTGGTTGGGTCGCTTAAGTCACCCACTAGACAAACACCGGCCCTACTTTGTATAGGTGGGTCGACGGGCGGCACTGGCGCAACGGTAGTGTTGATTGGCCCCTCCTGCTGTTAATCTCCCCTTGTAGCCACAGTGAAGGGGGTGGGAACAGATTTTCCCACCCTCCCTTGGCACCTTCACCTTTCCTGCCCGCCGTTCACAGCACGATGGTGGGGGTTGCGCGGGTAGGGGTGGGGGTGGGGGGGGGGGGGGGGGGGGGGGGGGCATTCAACGCTTACTAATCAAAGTCAGGCTGAATGGAATCCACTAGCAGAAAGAACCGCCTGGCTTCAACCCCGAAGGAACACGAACGATGAAGGTAGTGGCTTACTGGGTACTTAACGAGGAACAAAACTGTGACATTGATTTTTTTTTTTCTTCACAGTCCTGTCTGCATTTTCCGGTACTTTACTTTCTAACCCGATTGAAAATTCTGTATACAGATGGCCTTTTTAGCGCGCGCGCGCGCGCGCGCGTGTGCGTGTACGTATACGTGTGTGTGTGTGTGTGTGTGTGTGTGTGTGTGTGTGTGTGTGTGTATGCCCAGGCCCGCGTGTACCAATTCTTCAATTTAACTTCGATTGCCATGGCGTGGTATCTGTTATACGTGTAGTGCGAATGTGGGTATGAAAGAGCGTGGGTGTGCAATTACCGAGATTTTCTTTTTTCTTGTTTGTTTGTTTTTTATTTTTCCCCTCAGTTTTTTTGTTTGTTTGTCTCTCCCCCCCCCCCCCCCCCCCCACCCCAGCCCCCCACCCTCAGTTTCCAAATCAAGTATAGCATCACGTATCACATAACCGGATCCTATATTTGACAACGTAGAGAGAAAATATAATGGTCTGTTAGCTAAACGTGAGAATACTGTACACTTCACGCCGCATCAACGTTCAGCACGAGTTTGCCACTGACGTTGTGTCTCTATCAGGCCTGCTTGCTTTCAATGCCAACACACACTCACATTATTTTCCTCTAACTTACTCCAAACACGTTACACAACATCGATCTTTGCTAAACCACCCCGCACCCCATGTTCCCTCTCACACAGTCTGCAGAGTTTGACTTTGAAACAATCTGGATTCACACATAACTTACACAAACACACGCAGTTTGCATCTACCATTCGTCCATTATTTCATCCCTTGCTGTGACTTAAATAAAAAAAATCAAAAAAAGTTTGTGTTGTTGCTGCTGTCGCAGGTGTACATTTTTGTTTCGATGCAAGCATTATCAAAGCCTGAGCACACATAAAACTAAAATTATAACACAACCTGCGTTCTTCACATCTGCAGCTACTTCAGTATTTGGTCTCTCTCTCTCCCCCCCCCCCCCCCCCCCCCCCCCCCCCCCCCCTCCTTTTTTTCTGAACCAGTGACTACATCACTAATCTTCTCACTAAGATAAATATCACAGAAAAGTAAACACTTACGTGATAAACACTTGCGAGTTGCGCGCGCATCTTCTCTGGCCAAAAAAAAAAAAAAAAAAAAAAAGTTCTGGGTTTTTTCACCGTTGTTACAATCCAGCTACTACTTGTTCATCCACATCTGACAACTAGCAGAAGGTGTACAACCCCCTCTTCACCGGCCAAAGAGTTCAGTTTTTTCTTTCTTTTTTCTTTTACCGTCCTTACCACCTCAGCCTTTACAAGCCTACCCACATTTGACAAGAAGCAGAAGGCGTCCAACAACACACCCGTAATCATCACTGTCGTGTGACCGACTGGCTGTACGTCAACACACACCAGCGCACACACACACACACACACACACCGCGATTGTTCTTTCAAAGACAGCGTATATCGATTCAGATTACAGCAAGTTAAAGGTGCTCTGCACTACAGCCGCCGGTAATCCGATTCCAGCTTTTTTTTCTGGATGTAATCCCCACAGGCTTTGTTCGACCGTTTTGGCTGAGAAAGGAAAGCCCATGTCACCATCCCTTTTTCAGGCCCTAACCTCTAAGTCCCGGCCTTGACACCAAGTGGTCCTCGGGCTTAGGTAGACACGCTACATGATCTGTTTGTGCTTTATGCTCCTACCATCTCCTCTCATCTTGCCGTTTCCTGCTGTGTGGGACCATGATGGCCAGTGGTGGTGAAGGGGGGAGACGAGAGCTCGGCTCTCTCTCTCTCTCTCTCTCTCTCTCTCTCTCTCTCTCTCTCTCTCTCTCTCACGCAGATTTGTGATGTAGTGTGGTTCATGGGGTTCGTCACCTGTCCTACCCGTCCAAAAAACAAAACAAAAGAAAACAGAACAAAGGAGTCGTGAAAACACCCAACAGTGAACAGACACCTATTTACCTGCCAGGAGAGGCCTTCACTAGTACAGCAGCTCGCAGATTTACTACAGTAAAACCCACCCTACCGGCCCCTGTCTCATTTCTTACTTATACAATTCTGAACCCCCCCCCCCCCCCCCCCCCCCCCTACACCCCCCCCCTCCTTTCTCACCCTCTCCTCCACTTTTAAAAAGTTTCACTCGTTCTTTGCTTCCCAGACTCTAACCCGGAAGTTGCCCATTGACCCCAACATGGCCTTGATGGCCCCCTGCATCCCAATCTCTGATATCCCCCTCTTCTGTTAGTACTTGATCCGCCCCTGAATACACACACACAGACACACACACACACACACACACACACACACACATGTAACACACACACACACACACACACACACACACACACACACACACACACACACACACACACACAGAGAAAAGGTTAGGAGGTAGTGACTTCAAATCTGGAAAGGGCTTGAGGGAAGACAGGAAAGCTAAGTACGGAAAATTCTGAAGCAGCATTTCAATTATGTGATATTCTTATTAAGTTATAAGTGATCTGAAGAAGCGAAATCTATGCAGTAAATAACTGCCACGGAAATGAAGATAACAATTTCAAATGAGTACATGCAGTGGACAGAAACAACAATTTACAGTTGTGCCGCAGTTGTGGCACATGTCTTGTCATGACTACTACTACTACAATACACCTGTACTTTTACTACTACTACTACTACTAACAATGTTATGATGATGATAATGATGATGATGAAACTAAGCTTTGAACAGCTTGCACACATGCTAAAAACTAGAGAATGGAAAAAAATGTGAACATAATGTTAATGTTACCAACAAACACTTCTGAAGTTTTCCTTTTAAAATCAGCAGTTGCACATGACTCAGCCCATTATGACACCAGTGATCACCTGGGAACACGAATTCTGGACAGCGTGTGTGTGTGCTCTGTCACACTTACAATGTACTTTGAAGCAGCAGAAGTGACCTTTCCATTCGCTAGTAGTACTACTCATTTTGCGCCATGTATGATTTGCTCATCTTAGCTCAGCAGCCATCACACTGAAATATTTTGCAGCTTTTTTGGTGTTTGTTTTTGGATTAAGAGCAGACTTAAAATGTCCAGGTTATGTTTTTTAAGATTTAATTTTTAGATAGATAAGAAAGCCATTCCTGCAAAATTGCTCTTTCCTTGAATTTTCATACAACTTTCACTCACACACACACACACACACACACACACACACACACACACACACACACACACACACATACAGAATGTGAAACTTTTAAAAAACGTCCATAACCAATGTAGTGGATTCCAAACCTAACTCTTTAATTGTGAAGTTTACATCACAGCATTGCCACTAGTAAAAGACTTAACAGGTGCTATTCCAGCCAAAATACCATCCCAGTTTCCTTGCCAAACATGTTTCTTGTCATAATAACCCTGTATTGTACAAAATTAATGTCTGAACCAGCTGACAAGCTGCACATTACAAATTCACATCTGACCATGTTTCTAAATTTCACTGTTTTTTATTAAAAGGAAGTAAACAAACAAACAAACAATTAAAAGTGAGATACAGAAAATAAGAATGTCATGTGAAACAGACCAACAAGCTGACAGAATACTTTGCCAAAGTAGCCGGAACACACACACAAATGCATGCCCTTGCATTTGCACTATAGACACAAACACACATACTAAAATATATACACGAGCTCACTCACACACACAATAATAGGAGGGATAATAAGAGAGAGAGAGAGGGCAAAAGATCCACAAAATCAAGACAGATCTATACATTCACACACACACATAATAGGAGGGATAAGAAGAGAGAGAGAGGGCAAAAGATCCACAAAATCAAGACAGATCTATACATAGGCAGAGATATAGACATCACAAGTATTACCCGCTTCTCCCTTCAAGTACTGGCAATACATGTAGTAGTACTTCGATGAAGTATACATGCTCAGACAGCAACAGCAAGAAAGAAACAGCAAAAGAAACATCACACAGCCATCACAGACAAGCCAGTTCTAAGACACTCCTTTCATTCTCTCAAAGTTATACACACACGCACTGACACACGCCTAAAATTATGTCCACGTGACAAGAACAAGAAAACAAACGAACAAACCAACCAAACAAGGAAACAAACAAAAATTGTGTACATCAATTTCCACTCACTAAGAGGAGGACTAGAAGGCTGGACACCAGTGACCACCATGCCATTGGCGGCTGGAGTGGACGTGGCCTGAGGGGCATGGTTGCTGACCGACAGGTCGTTGATGATCAGCGGGGTCAGGGGCTCCAACTCCTGAGGCTCTAACCTGGCTGGGGAGGGCTGGACGGGGGCGGCAAGGGGGCTGGGCCTTCCACCATGCTCTGCTGCTCCACAGTCATCAGTTCCTCCTGCACCTCTGGCGCCGGTGCCTTCTTGGCCGCCTTGGCCTTGCTCGGGGATGAAGCTTTGGCGCTGCCACCCTTGGATTTTTTCACAGGGGACTTTTTGGGCGACTTGGGGGGATTTTCTTTCTCTTGC
Source organism: Conus betulinus (assembly GCA_016801955.1). Taxonomy (NCBI): domain Eukaryota; kingdom Metazoa; phylum Mollusca; class Gastropoda; order Neogastropoda; family Conidae; genus Conus; species Conus betulinus. The sequence goes on along the minus strand of JADBJO010000033.1, from coordinate 816,738 downwards.
TCCCAGTTCTAGGTCACGCTGAATGTCCTGCCTGGAGCGACGAGGTTCCTGTTCCAGCGTGGGGATGTCTGGGTTGGGGGTCGACTCGCGGCTGGAGGATTTGGACACTTTGGACCCTCGCTTGGAGGAGCGTTTGGGTGAGCGTTGAGGAGATGGGCCTTGGCCCTCTTCCCCCTCCCTGGCATGTTTCCCTCCTTTTTGTCCTGAGGAGGAGAATAAGACACTGTTTTCAGTTGTTTGTAACGAACTGGAAATCCAGTTATATGAACTGTAAAGCAAAACATTGTGTGTGTGTGTGTGTGTGTGTGTGTGTGTGTGTGTGTGTGTGTGTGTGTGTGCACGCGCACACACGCACGTGTGTGTGCATGAGTGCATGTGTGTGTGTGCATGCGTGGATGCGTGGGTGCATGGGCGTACGTGTGTGTGTGCAAATGTGCATGAGTGCATGCATGTGTATCTATCTGTCTGTGTTTGTGTCTGGTGGTGTGTGTGTGTGTGTGTGTGTGTGTGTGTGTGTGTGTGTGTGTGTGTTGTGTGTAACACTTTTCAAAGATAATAAGAAGGCATTCTAACAGAAACTACAGAGCTCTCTCTCTCTCTCTCTCTCTCACACACACACACACACACACACACACACACACACACACACACACACACAACTATAATCACTGGATATCTTTTTTTTTTTTTCACCATTTACAGTATGTTACACAAAAACCATACACTTTCGTGTTTCCAGTATCTGCCTCAGACTGACAACACCAAAGCACACTGCTACTGCTACAACAACACACAGCAACATCATTGGCACTGTCTCATGCTCACAGCCCAATGATGCACGGCAGGCAAAAGCAATCAGAGACATGTTGGGACTTTGCCCCCGTTATGCAGACCCGACAAACTCATCCCTCCCCCTAGGCCAATGCTATCAAACACACGGCACTGGAAGCTCCCCCCCCCCCCCCCCCCCCCCAACCCAACTCCGTTATGCAACCCCATATAATCTGTTCCTGCCCGCTGAGCCAGACGCCGGTGCCAAGATCATTCACTGAGTGCTCTCTCTCTCTCTCAAAGCCCGAGAGAGCCACCTCTTTCTGCTTCCATCCAGCCCTTCGATTCTTCTTCTTCCAAAAATTTTTTTTTTCTTTTTTTTTTTTTTTTTTTCTCGCCCCTTTTTGCTCTGACCATCATGGCACCAGCCTATGAAACTGGAAGCGGTTCTGTACGGATCTGGGCCATAGGAAGTCAGTTCCCCTGAGTGTGTGTGTGTGTGTGTGTGTGTGTGGAGGGTTGGAAAGGGAGGGGGGTAGGTGAGGGGGGGGGGGGTCAGGATGTTTCCACACACCCCTCTCCTGTCTCCACAAAGATGCATGGCTCTCCACCGCTATCCAATCACTGGTTATTCAAATATATGAGACTAGGAGACGCCAAATGACCCGTGCATCATATTACTGTTTTCATCACAACGGAGGATTCCTCTGGTTGAATTTCCGCCTGATCTCGGCTCAGAGAGAGAGAGAGACAGAGAGAGAGAGAGAGAGAGAGAGAGAGAGAGAGAGAGAGAGAGAGAGAGAGAGAGAGAGAGATCAGCTCAGAGAGAGAGAGAGAGAGAGAGAGAGAGAGAGAGAGAGAGAGAGAGATTGTCAAGGCACTATCACTGCATCAAAATATGTTGTAGGTCGCCACCTTTATTTTATGAGGTTTTTTTTTTTCCTGCATACCAACATCTATTATACCA
>JADBJO010000033.1:805000-807500 GCA_016801955.1 Conus betulinus | reverse complement strand
TTTGCGTAGGATGCAATTTAAAGAACAAAAAAAGAAAGAAAATACTAAGAAAAAACACACACACATGTACACACACACACACACACACACACGCATATATATATATATATATATATTATTGTATGATACACTTGTCACTTTTCCCTCCACTTCTGATGAAACTTCACAGGCTCCTAGTCTCATAAAGAATTAAGTACTGTAGTTCATTTCTTATTTAAATATCATGGCTTCACATTTACTTAATTTGCATCACGCACCATTACAGTCCTTCTCACTCTCTCTGTTCTGCCTCCGACACACAGTATCACCAACCGACACACACAGTAACACCAACCGGGTAGCTCAAAAAAATGTCATTTTTTTGGTGTTGACAATTTGCATACACATGACGGTTTTCAAATTCTCTCCCTTCTGCACGTATGGACTCAGCTCTTAAGTATTTACATCAATTTCTGACGCTTAGGCTGTGACAAAACAAGCGTGAGTGTGGCATGGCAGTTATGACACTGAAGGTGCATGGAAGATTAAGAAAAAAATGTTACTTAAACTCTTACTTATCCTTTCCCCTTCAGTGACATCACTATGCTACACAGTAAAATGGAAAATTTTTTGGTAGTCAGCAATGCAATATAACATTTTATTTAATCTAAAAAAATATACATGTATTTGTATATCATGCAGAACCTACTCGTATTTGTATATCATCATGCAGAACCTGTTTCAGTGTGTTCGCTTCTACAAAATTGTTGGTGCGTACACTTTCTTGATGCAGTACATATGTTGATTTTGTGCATTATAGTTAAAACCCATGCAACTTTAATGAATATGTGGTTGGATGCTGATGTCTAGAAAGTGAAAGATCATGCCATTCTTGAATAACTAACTGATATTTAACTCATAATAAAATAAGAATAATATCTGCTGATGTGTTTGTTCTGAATGTTGCTGTAGGCCTAATGATTATGCATCTAACTTTTCAGTTTAGAACTAACTAAACCATAAATCCCCTCCCTTATCAATATTCCACCTAAGGTCAGCTGGAAACAAACATATCAATACTACATATGCAATAAGCCTATGTTACAAACCTTACTGAATGTAAATCACCAGATACTTTTTATTTGAATTCAAAACAAAAAATAAATCTTTTTCAATTACAGTGGTTCACAAGTTAAAGATAATTGTTTAAGTCTCCACCCCGGGCTATAGACTCCATGGCAGTCAGGCAGTAAACTTGACTTGATCATTTCAAAGACCCTATTAGTATTACTGCTGGAATTGAAATAACTGCTGAAATCATGTATTGATGACAGATGAGAAGATGCTAAAACGTTAAGCTGAATACGTATTGGCACTTCTCTCATGTTCTCCGAGTTGCTGATGCACTCTCTGTCTCCCCCCCCCCCCCCCCCCCCCCCCCCCCCCCCCCCCCCCAAAAAAAAAAAAAAAAAAAAAAGGCTCTAGCAAAGCTACCGACTGCAAGTGGTAACGTACCAGCAGACCTCATCTTTATCATTACACGTTTGAGATCTAGATGCTAAGGCTAAAATGAATTGTTAACCAAAAATGATAAATAAATAAACAGAAATTTGGGAGCCTGTCTCAAACGTGGATCTATATATTTTTTTTGAAGATTACAACGAATGTTCATATATGATAAAAACGGCCACAACACAACCGTGACAATGACATCAAACATCAGGCCTTGCTGCCGACTGAAGCGACTTCACAACGTTCGGCTTTATCATCAACCGTATTTTAAACGCCATCTTGAATACAATTTGCGTCTGTTGAGTGTTCCTTATGCCTGATTATGAGCAAGGTCAAAGGTAACCCTATACAGTATGCAAGGCACACTGTAAAGTGTAATCTTGTTCGCGCCGAGTACGTTACTTCACTGCAATGACGTCTGTTACGGCAAAACAAGGTGCGCAGATAACGGTACATCCTCAGTTGTCTACCACTTGATGCTCGCCCTTTAGAAGCAGTCGCGTTTCTGATCACCTGTCTAAAACAAATCAAATGTATCACACACTTACCCATCACTTTCTTGGTACTTCCTCTTAATTTAATCTTGAAGAACGTCTTCACCACCTAAACCGACACGAACACAAGGGATAGCATGATCGTGATTTCACAAAACGCTGCTCCGAGTAGTCGCATGTGCTTTGCTGTGTTCGTGTGTGAGAATGTGTATACCTTTAGGAAGCCGGCATGGCGAACTCATTTTGGGGAAGGGGTGTTAACATTTCCTTGCGTGGACTAAACAGATCCGCTTCGTTTTAATTATCCTAGGGTTATCTTGCAACGGAGTGAAAACACTTTAATATTAAAGACAGTTTCCCTTTAAGTCTCTTTTTGCGAATCTTTCACCCAATTAAATGGATTGAGTCACCATCGATAGACCTGTTTGAATGAGCTTGTTTGGGCGAGACCAAACTTGGCTCCGCCCTTTCTGTTCCCAGCATTCCAGAGGCATTGATAAACCATCGTGTTGTGG
>JADBJO010000033.1:755000-795000 GCA_016801955.1 Conus betulinus | reverse complement strand
AAATCACAAACCTCAGCCGAGGTAAATACCGTGTCGGGCCAAAACTATAATCTTCACGGCCCAGGTAAATATAATCGTATACAGCTTCGAGCGCTGTAACATGAAACAAAAAGAGAAAAAAAAAATGACTAGACATATGCAGTATCAGGATGTTATCATTTCCTGATGAAAAAAAAAAAAAAGTGGTTCTCTACATTCGTTATAGGGACAAAATGTATGTTGCATATCATCTGACAAACAATAAATTATCGAAATGTGCACGCTGCTTCTTAAAGCAAAATCAAATAAACAGATAGATAGCAAACTAATCACCATCCACATTGACATTCCGTCTTTCGTTTTCATCTATCTATTTATTCATTTATTTATTGTTTACTTACTTGGGTATTCATATTCATGAAATTCGTTTTGCAAAGGCCTGAAGTGAGAGAAAAACAAAATACAATTGTTTCAATTATTTACAGACATTTTTCTTCTTCGCTCAGCACTATAAATAGTAACATTGTCCGAATGCTCCAAAGAACAATCGTCAAGTCTCACTCTCAGGTGACATCGAACAAGTATGTTGCGAGCTAAATTGGAAGACAAAAAAAAAAAAAAAAAAAAAAAAAAAAAAGAAAAAAGAAGCAGCAGAGAAAGGGGCACCCATCTTCTCAATGACTGAAGTGACTGGGTAGCTCGTTTGGTCGTGTGAATGGTGAACGAATGATATGGACTGAAGCGAATCTGGAAAAAAAAAAGCTGCTGCAAAGACGAAAAGGTAGGATCAATCTCTCTCTCTCTCTCTCTCTCTCTCTCTCTCTCTCTCTCTCTCTCGAGCGCGCGGGGAGGGGCCGGCGCACACAGTTACACACACAGACACACAGACACACACACACACACACACACACACACACACACACACACACACACACAAGCAACCAGTTCAGTCCCAATGGGCCATAAATACAAGACATTTCGCCAGGAGTGCTTTGGAGACAAACTATCCGCGAGAGCAGGCGCCGCTGATGACGTCCATCGTTTGCATCACAGACAGCTGGTAACCCAAACATGGGGACCATAATGCTTTGGATATTCACCCAGACCAGCATTGTACACACACACACACACACACACACACAGAGTCCAACTCAAACTCAACCTCAGATAGTTTAATTGCAAAGGCCACCGACCTATCTGCAATGAGGCCAAGAACAAAAGTACAACACACACGCGCTCGGCGCATATACTGAAAAAAGAGAGAGAGAGACAGAGAGAGTGGTGAGGAGAGAGAGAGGGTGGTGAGGAGTGAAAGAGAGTGAGAGACAGACAGAGAGAGACAGAGAGAGAGAGAGACAGAGAGTGGTGAGAGGAGAGAGAGAGAGAGAGAGAGAGAGAGAGAGAGAGAGAGGGGAGAGGGGAAGGAAGGAAGTTTTGGACGGGAGGGGGGGGGGACTGAGGTGGGGTAATATGATGCTGGCTTAGCAATCGGCGGGCCAGACCAGAGTTGAATTCGAGAAGTTTCCCCCAAGATGCATAGTTTATTCAGATACGAACGGACAGGGCTGTCGTTGCAAGTTTATCCTCAGTGTGTTTGCGCGCCAGCAATGCAGACGTATCAGAGGCTGGGGGTTCGAGTTCTGCTGGCACCCAAGATACATGTTGCTATTTTTTTGCTGCCTACATCAGCTTGTCGTCGTTCAGAGTAGTGTTAGTGCCCGCCTGTCATTCAGTGAAGTGTTAGAATAATCACCACCACCCCCTCCCTTCCTTTCCTCCCAACGAACACACTTAACGTGTTGCCATTCAGTAAAGTAAGCTTATTAGATTGGTTACCCCACACCCCCCATTTAATGTGTTGCCATTCAGTAAAGTATTAGATTGGTCGCCCTACCTCCCACGTAATGTGTTGTCATTCAGTGTAGTGTTGGACAGGCCCCTGTTCTCCTTCCTTCCTTCCCCTCCCCCCCCCCTCTCCCAAACATACAAACACACTTATTATGTTTTACTTGGTGTCGTGTTTTATGTTGGTCCCTCCCTATTCTCCCACTTAACACGTTGTCATTCAGAGCAGTGTTATACTGTCCACTTCCCCCTCCCCCCCCCCCCCCCACCCCCACTGTCATTCAGAGAAGTGTCAGAATGGCCCCTATTCTCCTTCCCCCTCTCCTCCTCTCTCCCAGACACACAAACACACTTAATATGTTTTATCTGATGTAGTGTTTATATTGGTCCCTCCCCATTTTCCCACTTAACATGCTGTCATTCAGAGCAGTGTTATACTGTCCACTCCCCCCCCCCCCCTCCTCGCCCCTCCTCCTCCGTGGTCCTTTAGGGGAAGGACACAATGTGTGTTCTCTATGCAAATTATAGAGTAGTTTTTAAAGTCAACATTCACCTCCACCCCCTCTCCTACTAATGGTGGAAGGAGCAACTTTCCAATTCCAGATGGTGACAGAAATTTCTTAAATGTTTCTTGGGATCATGAAAAATACTCAAGAATGGCTTAGGAGTCATTCTTGTGCTTCAAGTGGCAGGCAGAACTAGAAACAGGTCCAAACACATGAAACGATGTATTAACACCAAAGAGACTGACACAATTTAAGTGCAGTTTCACACACAAACTTAAATTGTGCATACAAGATTAAAATATACAATGAACATAAAACTTCGATAGAATCAGTTTTCAGCTGGGGCTGGCTTTTCCCCATTTTATCTCATCTAACAGGGAATGTTTTGATAATCTGAGTTGGAGTTCTATGAGTACATGACAACTTAGGTTGTGCTGGGAGGGGGGGGGGGGGGGGGGGGGGGGGGGGGAATAGCCCATCAGTTGGTAAGAGCGCCGGACTCGTAATCCAAGGGTTGCGGGTTCGCATCTCCGCCTAACTTAGGTTGTGCTAGGAGAGGGGGGGGGGGGGGGGGGGGGGGGGGGGGGGGGGGAATAGCTCATCAGTTGGTAGAGCGCCGGACTCGTAATCCAAGGGTTGCGGGTTCGCATCTCCGCCGGGCCGTTTCGGTACAGGGGGATTTTTCCCTCGGAGTTAACGTTAGTTGTGACTCCATTTCCCATACAGTCCTTCGATTGAGACTATAAACCGAGGTTCCGTGTGTGAATGCACGCATAAACATCTTGCACACGCGTAAAATCCCACCGCCAACTTTCGGAAGAGAGTGCCAGTTTGGCCGTTGGTATGGATGACACGGCACACATAGCATGCACCTTCCCCGAAGATGGAGTATGGCTGCCTGAATGGCGGGATAGAAAAAACGGTCATACACACAAAACTCCACTCCCTTTGTAGGGTAGATGGGGATTAACACTTGCCTGTCCATATAGGGAGTGTCCGCAGGAGGATCAGCCTGCGTACGCAGAAGAAGAAGAAGAAGAAGAAGAAGAAGAAGAAGAAGGTTGTGCCGGGGCTGTCCTTAGCAGGGTGTGCAGATCTCTCTCCAGTTTCTGTTGACTGGGTTCACCGCTGGGAGGCTGGCTGGTGAGTCGGTTGTCCACGTGGCTGTGTCGTAGCCTGGACTTGTGGTTCCTGTGGTGGGCCAGTTTTCATAGGCATAGCTGGGTCCCAGGGTCTGTGGGGAAACTCAGAACCTGGTTTGTAGATGAGTGGCCAGGGTTCCGGTTTGTCGAGTCCTCACTCTTGCCTTCTGACTCTCAGGAAAACTGTGAGGTTCCGGCCGGCAACAGTAAGACAAACGTAAATGTAACCGCCCCTAGTTTTCAGTCTTCATTTTATTTTTTTCACTCAGGTTTTGAGTGTGTTTTAGTAAGCGGTACGGGACAGAAAGGAACATCCGAACAATTGAAGAGAACTAACTCTTCTGAGTAATCAAATGTTCAGGTGGTGTAATAATTATCTATTTGCATACAATTAAGGCAAACAGAAGTATTAACTAGTCGTCAACTACAAATCATTAGGACAATCAACAGTATTAATGAATCATCTTAACAGATTTACAAAGTACTGGCATAAAGTTTTCGTGTTAAAATATAAGGCGTAAATACAAACACAAAGTTTACTAAGTATTGGCATGAAGTTATCCTGTTATAATTAAGACATGAATACAAATGATGCATAGTCTTAAGACTTAGAAACCAAGTTTAACTTAACATTTCACCTTGGATAATGCAACAAATTTAACACAGGCTCTCAAGATAGGAAAAACGAATGTTTAGACCTCTTGCATACACCAGTGTTGAGTTGTACGCGCATAATAATTGGACTGTGTTCAGTCTAATAGACTATGGTGGATTAGTGAGATTGTGGGACTTGTTCTTTCTTTTTACAGAGTTCAGGTACCGTCATGTTCCTTATGTCAGATTGACAGCTTGTCAGAGAAACATGATAGCCAATAAAGTGGTTTTTTTTAAATGGAAATATAGAAGGTGGTGGAGGTGTTAGTAATCTGAGAGAAGATAGTTATTTCTAACACATGTAGTATGACATATATAGCAGTCGGGGTCAGAGATGACAATCCCAAAGATGTTGGTCAGTCTCAAGACTAAGAAACTAGATTTAACTTACGTTTCACCTTGGATGATGTGTGCAATTTGACACAGGACCTCAGAGTAGGAGAGACGAACATTCAGCACTTTGGCATACACCAGTGCTGAGTTGTGTATATCAACCTTTGACTCTGCTCAGTCTGGTGGCCTATGATGATGGATCAGTGAGATTGTGGGGGCTTGTTCTCTCTTTTTACAGACTTCAGCTACCCATCATATTTCTTTTGTCAGAGAAACATGACCGCCAATAGAGATTTACTATGGAAAATTAGAAGGTGGTGGTGATGTAAGAATGATAGTTATTATTAACAAGACATGCAGTGTAACGTATAGCAGTCGGGATCAGAGCGAGGGTTGACTGCCAGAACCCCAGTATCTCACTTATAAATATGTAAATGAGATACTGGGGTTGTCTGGTTCTTTCTCAACCCCACCACCCCACCCCCGTCAACCTCCTCCCCCTATTTCTCATGACGTTCATCCTCGTCTGCTACATCATCTTTAGCAGGTATGGAGGTGAGATCTTAATGTGGGTGTGGATGCCATATCTTAACGTAAATGTCAAAATCACATGCAAGTCGTGTCATCTTCTCTACCCACTTCACTGTTTAATTAAGGAGAAAAACAAATGAACATGTAAATCAGACGACAGCTTTTTTTAACTTAAAAAACTGTTTTTTTAAATCGGTTTCACAATGGTGGGGTATTCAAATTACTTGTTGGATCTGCAGTTTTTTGTGTGGAGAACATTGTTTTTGTAATGGTATACGTAAGGAAATCTGGAGAGAGAGAGAGAGAGAGAGAGAGAGAGAGAGAGAGAGAGAGAGAGAGAGAGAGAGAGTTTTATAACGCTTCAAAAGAAGAGGGAATGGGGACACCGATCAACGTCACCATTGAAATCAGCTCAAGCTGCTGGACCAAGGCTCAGCAGTAGAGGACCAAACCAGACGGTCAGCAAGGCGGCATGGGAGGGACGGACGGAGGGAGGGACAGTAGCTTCAATCCCCAGGTGGGAGGGGGGAGGGGGAGGATCTCAAGGCCTTCAGCTGGACATTGGCTGCTATCCTCTTGCACCTCTCGTGTTACGCGTCAGATTGTTATAATGAAAGGACGGCGGGTCTGCTACCCCCGGGTACAACGAGACAGACCGACGTCTGGTGGCCAAAGGGAGGGCATCCGTGTACCGGAAGATGGAGGTGGTAGTACGGTTGAGGGACAGCATGAGGGGAGGGGGTGGGGTGGGAGGGGGAGGGGAGGGAGGGGGAGAGAAGGGGGACTGGGGGTAGGGTTGTTGGGGGGAGGGGTTGGCTCTGCTTTTGACAATATTCGAACATTGGACACATCTCTGCGCAATGTATTGATCGTTAATCTTCTTTTGAGAGATTTGGGCTCATGTTTGTGGTTCGAAACCGTTTCTGGGCTTAACGATCGCATCTGTACTCTCCTCCTGTACCTATTTCGAGTTTCCAGTGATACACGTTTCTAATCCAGGTTGATTCCAGTGATGTATATGGCCTACATCTCAGAACCAGGGACAGGCAGCATGACTGGTAGCACGAGCAGAACATAGTTTCTTATTAATTTCCTGTGTGTGTGCGTGCGTGCGTGTGTGTGTGTGTGTGTGTGTGTGTGTGTGTGTGTGTGTGTGTGTGTGTGAGTGGGACACATTTGTTGTATTCCTTTCAGTGTTTGGAGGGGTTATTGCTTCTGACTGTCGTTCCTAAACCTTCACCATCCTTTCTGTCTGTCAGTCTGTCTGTCTGTTTGTTTGTCTGCCCGTCCCCGTCCGTCCGTCTATCTGTCTCTCTCCAATTAAACTTTTTTTTTGCTTCTATTTAGCGCTAGGGCTGGACCCCTGTCTAAAATCAAATTTCGTTTCGTTATCTATTTATTCCTCCCCCTTCCCTCTATCTATCTGTCTGTCTGTTTCCCTTCCTCTCAGCCTCTGTCACACACACGCACACACACGTTCACACACACACACCACACACACACACACACACACACACACACACACACACACACACACACTCACGTCACACACACACACACACACACACACACACACACACACACACACACACACACACACACACCACACACACACACACACACTGGGTGTTCTGGTCGCTTGCGGGTAAAAGCTGGCCGACAAATCGATGCAACAGTCATCTAACCGTATAATGAATGATAATCCGGACAACGTATAGGAGAATTTATTGGTCTGCTTCCCCGCAGTCACACACACACACACACACACACACACACACACACACACACACACACACACACACACACACACACACACACACTGGGTGTTCTGGTCGCTTGCGGGTAAAAGCTGGCCGACAAATCGATGCAACAGTCATCTAACCGTATAATGAATGATAATCCGGACAACGTATAGGAGAATTTATTGGTCTGCTTCCCCGCAGTCCTGCGTTGTGTTTATTTTGCAGAAAAGGCTGCAGCGAAAAAAGCGATATTTGATCGCAACCTCATGCCCTTGCTGAAGTGAAAAACACTGCTCTCGTTGATGGCTGAAAGTGAGAGCCTCCCCTCCCCTCCGCTCCCTCCCCCATCGTTTGTGGCGGAAGACAAACGTCACTGACGATTTTTTTTCTTTCTTTTCTTTTCATTCATTTTTTCTTTTGCTCTATTTGTTTCTTTCTATTTTCTTTTCTTTTTATCTTACCTTTTTTTTTCTTTTTTTTTCTGTCTTTTTTTCTTTTGTTATGAAAATCTTTTTATGTGTGTGTGTGTGTGTGTGTGTGCGTGTGTGCGTGTGCGTGCGCGTGCGTTTTAAACATTTATATAGAGAGTTGACTTTGACGAGGTGACAACGCTAACGGTCGTCTAGGCTATAAGCATATATATTTGGAAATGTACACACAGACACGGACACAGACAGACAGACAGACAGACACACACACACACACACACACACACACACACACACACACACACACACACACATGCACACACACACACACACACACACACACGCGCGTGCACACACACACACACACACACACAGACACATATGCACACGGTGCACAGCACACACACACACACAGACACAGACACACACACACACACACACACACACACACACACACACACACACACACACACGACACACACACACACACACACACACACACACACACACACACACACACACACACACACACACACACCCCTCCCCGCCGGCTCATGCAGAAGTAGTTTCATAACGCATTGGGTGACCTGTTGCAAAAAGCTTTCACGAAGAACTGTTCGGACCAGGATCTGTCCTCAGCCTTCCACTTTCAGTGAAAGGAGTAGCGGTAACCTGAGCCTGCCAATTTTTCTTCTGTCCGGTTTTTTTCTTCTTCTTTTTTTTTTATCCTTTCTTTTTCTTTCCCACGGACTGTTTTCAGACAAGGAAACTACACGTTAAGTCCAGTCTGAGCTTCCCGAGATGATGCCCCCCCCCCCCCCCCCCCCCCCCCCCCATCTCCCCCCTTCCCCTCATCTCCGACTCCCTTTTCATTTTCTGTATGTGCTCCTCTCCTCTCGTGTTACAGGCCACCGGACGTGACCTCTCAGAGATCACGTGAACACATCAGGGGTGACGGTGAACTTGACAAGGAATGGACGAATCCTAGTCGCAGGACGTTAGGTTGTTATTGACAAAACGTGCCCTAGCTAGTTTCCGAACATCGTGGCCAGATTAAATCAAAACAAAACAAAACGAAACGAAAACAAAACAAAACAAAACAAACAAAAAATGTTGCTTGCACTTCCACCTCTTCCCATGCATGTATTCTCTCTCTCTGTCTCTCTCTCTCTCTCTCTCTCTCTCTGTCTCTCTGTCTCTGTCTCTGTCTCTGTCTGTCTGTCTGTCTGTCTGTCTGTCTGTCTGTCTCTCTGTCTCTCTCTCTCTCTCTCTCTCTCTCTCTCTCTCTCTCTCTCTCTATCATGCACAAAGTCCCCACCAGGAAGCGGATCAGTAGACCCGGAAGTGTGCCACACAGGAAGCACAGGTGCTGGTGGACATAGGGGAACCACACACATACAGCTCAGCTCGATCTCCGAGTAAGGAATCGACGATCTGACTTGTTTGACTACATTTGGTTAAATTAAATAAATATTATGAACCACTGGTTTGTTCTTTTTTAAAACAACAACAACAAACAACAATAACGATGATGATGATGATGATGATGATGATGATGATGATGATGATGATGATGATAACAACAACAACAATAATAATAATAATGATAATAATAATAATAATAATATTGATGCTGTTGCTGCTGCTGCTGATGACGATGATGATGATGATGATGATGATGATGATGATGATGATGTTAGTGATGAAGATAATAAAATAATAACAATAATGATAATGATAATAATAATAACAAAGATGATGATGATGATAATAACAATAATAATAATGATGACAATAATGATAAAGGAAAAAAGCAAACACAGAACTCCCAAGAGAAACATGTAATCAACAGCTTAACCTTCAACTGACCAAGCTGTCGGGGCTTTCTGGACATAGACTCACTCCTGCCCGGTTTCGCACGCGCGCAATGTAAGGTGACAGATTCGAAACAGAAAAACGCAGCAAAGATAAGATTTTAAAAAAAATCTTCGTCTTTAAAAGAGTAAATGAAAATGGTCAAAATTTGATTTTTGTTTCTTGGAAAACAAAATGATATCCTTGTGTCAGTCTCTGATCTGCTGATCTGGGAGACTTTAAGTCTGTTGAGATCCATTCACTGGAGCTGTGTCAGCCTGTCTACTACCGATTGCTACTCCGCCTTGATCCTCTGATGGCCATGGTCCCCTGACGACCATGGTCCCTGATGGCTGTGGTCCCCTGATGGCCTTGGTCCCCTGATTGCTATGGTCCCCTGATGACAATGGTCCTTGATGCCTTGGTTCCCTGATGACAATGGTCCCCCCTGATGGCCTTGGTCCCCTGATGATAGCCTTGGTCAGCTGATGGCCTTGGTCCCCCTGATGGCCATATTTCCCTGATGGCCTTGGTTCCCTGATGGTCATGGTCCCCTGAGGTCTCTTGGTTTCCCTGATGGCCATGTCCCCCCTGACGGTCCTGCTTAGTCCCCTAATGGTCTTGGTCCCCTGATGGCCATGGTTCCCTGGTGGCCTTGGTCCCTGATGGCCTTGGTCCCCAGATGGCCATGATTCCCTGATGGCCTTGGTCCCTGATGGCCTGGTCCCCTGATGGCCTTGGTCCCCTGATGGACCATGGTCCCCTGATGGTCATGGTCCCCTGATGGCCAATGGTCCCTGATGGCAATTGGTCCCCTGATGGTCAATGTCCCCTGATGGTCTTGGTTCCCTGATGACCATGGTCCCCTGATGACAATGGTCGTGAATGCTTTGGTCCCCTGATGGCCTTGGTCCCCTGATGGCCAATGGTCCCCTGATGGCAATGGTCCCTGATGGCCTTGGTCCCCTGATGGCCATGATCCCCTGATGACAATGGTCCCCTGATGACAATGGTCCCCTGATGGCTTGGTCCCCTGATGACAATGGTTCCCTGATGACCTTGGTCCCTGATAGCCTTGGTCCCCTGATGGTATGGTCCCCTGATGGCAATGGTCCCCTGATGGTCAATGGTCCCCTGATGGCAATGGTCCCCTGATGACAATGGTCCCCTGATAACCTTCGGTCCCTTGATGGCCTTGGTCCCCTGATGCGTTGTTGATACCCCTGATGGCCTTGGTCCCCTGATGACAATGGTCCCCTGATGGCCTTGGTCCCCTGATGGTGATGGTCCCCTGATGATAATTGGTCCCCTGATGGCCTTGGTCCCCTGATGGTAATGGTCCCCTGATGGCCTTGGTCCCCTGATGGTAATGGTCCCCTGATGGCCTTGGTCCCCTGATGGCCTGGTCCCCTGATGGTAATGGTCCCCTGATGGCTTGGTCCCCAGATGGCCATGTCCCTTGATGGCCATGGTTCCTTGATGTGTCCCTTTTCTTTTCTCTCTATCCACGGTGACTTCCGATTGGGCTAGAGAACGGCATGAAGGGAGAGACAATTCCAAAAACTCCTTTGGATGTCCCAAGTGGGTATAAGAGCGGCTTGGTCTGATCTCTTCTTTTCCTCCTGTTTTTTCTTCTATACTTTATGATTTCGTTCTGTTCTTGCACTATAGTCTCATTCAGTTTCAACACGCCATTTCCGAACATCCTCCTCCTAATCGCCAGGAAGTGAAATTTGAGGATGTTGACGAATCACGAAGCCCGTGTGATATTACCGCAAGATACTGCACTTCAGGTCTACTGATCTCACTTGCCAAGCCCCGAAAACCCCTCCCTTGTCTCCGTGGGGAGTCACTAGGGCACCGCACTGAAGAAAAGGGAACAAAGAGTATTATTATGTCTTTTGATCTCTCTCTCTCTCTGTGTGTGTGTGTGTGTGTCTCTCTCTCTCTCTGTCTCTCTCTCTCTCTCTCTCTCTCTCTACCACTTCCACAACTCCCCCCCCCCCCCCCCCCCCCCCCCCCCCCCCCCCCCCCCGTTCTGTTTTCCCCATGCATGAACTGATATTTTTTTATGTGTACTGAACGTAATTTTGGACATCTTGTCACACTTTCTATCTTTAATTAGTTGCGCTAGTCTTTGATTTGTTTATTTGCATATTACGATCACCTACATTTCTGAGGGTAAGATGTAAAGAAAACTTAACGTGCTTATCATTTTCCTTCAATAAATAAAACAGAAACTCCGTCTCCATCTCTTAATGTGCTTATCATTTTGCTTCAATAATTAAAACAGAACTCGGTCTCCCTCTCTTAATGTGCTTATCATTTTCCTTCAATAAATAAAACAGAACTCCGTCTTCCTCCCTCCCCCCCCCCCCCCCCCCCTCTCTCTCTCAAACCTCGAGCGGTACCCACACATGGGAACACGGTAGCCCCGGTGAATTCTGTTCTTCTCTAAGCTCTCCCCCCATTCCTCTTTCAGTCCCAAAGGTTCCCTCCCTGCCCTCTCCTCCGCCTCTCGGGGCGTGTGAAACAGTGACAGCCTTTGTGTGAGTGTGTGTGTGTGTGTGTGTGTGTGTGTGTGTGTGTGTGTGTGTGTGTGTGCATTATTCAAGCCACTGGACAGTGGCTGCCCTGGTCAAGGTGCACTGACCTCCGGCCCGTCCCTCTCTGCCCTTGACCCCAGTTCTCCCGCTACTGCTCTTGACCGCTTGTCTGAATCACTTTCATACACACGGACAAAGACACAGACTCACACAGACACAGACACAGATACAGACACACACACACACACACACACACACACACACACAGACAGAGAGAGAGAGAGAGAGAGAGAGAGAGAGAGAGAGAGAGAGTTTCTTTCTGCAGTGCTAACACAGCACAGCAGTAAGGCTAGAAAAGGTTGGATTGATGTGTGGAGTATGTTCGAAGTCAAGTTTGTAGCTTATCAAATGCAAGATACTGGTATTCATATTGAAAGGAAAGATAGATTTGTGGAGGAGAATTGATGTTCCTACTACAGACAAGGGTATTATTCATTCACATATCACGTGCAGTGCATATATGGAGCTGGAGTACAGGATGTGTGGTAGTATTGTACCAAGTCTACGGTGCTGAACGCATGGTCGGTTTTGAACGAAGAAAAAATGACGCTGCATGATTAAACTGGCGTGTAGTGATTTTTTTTTTATATTTTTATAAATTTTTTTTATTTATTTTTTTTGACTGCAGAGGTCGCAAGTCGGCAGGCAGACCAGGAGTACCCAAAGACACTGTGCTCATCTATGGGTTGGGCAGAGGGGTGGCCGCCCCCAGTGCTTCCCCCTTCCCACTCAAGTTGGAAACCTTCTGTCGGATGGCAGGGATCCCATACATGGTTCGATTTTCTTATTGATTTATCTCTTTTGAGAGAGGGGGTGGGGTTGGATGGGTTGGGGTGGTGGGTGGAAGTTGGGGCGGGGGTGGAGGTGGGGGGGTTAACATGTTGCAGTCCCTTTCTTAAATATGATTTCTTTCTTCGAAAACACATTTCTAATGTTCTTTATTCCAGAAGACCTCAATGTTTTATTCACTATCTGTTATCATGTCCCCCGAAAATGGGTACACGTAATGTTTGGATCATTGAACTGTCTGTTCAACATGATATCACACACACACACACACACACACACACACACACACACACACACACACACACACACACTCTCACTCACTCACTCACTCACACACACACACACACACACACACACACACACACACACACACACACACACACACACACACACACACACACACACATACATGCGCTCGTGCATGCCCACAGACACATAGAGACAAACACACACACACACACACACACACACACACACACACACACACACACACACACATATACACACATACACACACACACACACACACACGCACACGCACACGCACACGACACACACACACAGAATAGCAATGCTGACTGGGACGTAGACATGGGATGGGGGCCAGAACATACGTTTTCAAACTTACTTCCACCCTGCTCATTTTCCAAACAAAATCAAGCGTTCTGCATACCGGCAAGCATAAATAACTCCTATTTTTCCAGAACCCTCCCCCCCCCCCCCCCCCGCTCCCCTTCCCAGGTCCCTGAGTTTCAGACTTATGACACATAATTATGCTAAATTGTGCACGAGCTCCACGGTTCCATGCCTTGTCCACGCCGTCCATGCGCAGGTGGATCACAGCGGCAGAATGTCCAGCAAGGGCAAGACCCCTTGGATGGTGTACAACGGACAAGCGGTGCCTGACTCCCAGTTCTGCATCGAGCACCTCAAGGCGGAGCGGGGCCTTGACCTTGACGCCGACCTGTCGCCCGTCCAGATTGCCCAGGCACGTGCCTTCCGTGAGCTGACGGAGGAGAATCTGTATTGGTGAGTGAAGGGAGAGAACCTGTATTGGTCAGGAAGGGGAGAGAATCTGTGTTGGATGAGTGAGGGGGGAGAATCGGTATGGGAGCGTGAGAAGAGAATCCGTAAAGCTTGCTTAGGGGGAGATAATTGTATTATTGAGTAAAGGAAGAGAAACTGTATTGGTGAATTAGAGGAGAATCTGTAGTGGTGGGTATTGGATAGAATCTGTATGGGTAAATGAGGGGACAGAATATATTGGCGAGAGTGAGGGGGGAGAATCTGTTTTGGTGAGTGAGGGGAGAATCTGTATTGATGAGTAAGAGTAAATTCTGTATTGGTGAGTGAGGGGGAAACATCTGTATTGGTGAGTAAAGGAGCGGGCTCAGTTGGGAAGACTGGGGACCACACAGTCGAGTTTCATCCACTTAATGGATGCGTTTCTGAGAGTGTTGCTCAAATTTCCTGACCAACACTGCAGGTGCCTGTATCTCTCGGGCCTGGTTGACGCCGGGATATATTATGAAAGGAAGCGTAGAGTACAGCACTGTCATGTAGTCTCAGACCGAAATGGAAATCCGTAGCATCATCTTAATCATCCCCATTCTCATCGATCAGCATAAAAAAAAAAAAAGTCTCAAGTTCTGTGGCCCTTCATGCCCTGCTCCCATGGTGACCTCAATTTCGATGTCCTCTCCACGTCTGTGGCCTTGGTTTGGTTCCGTCGGGGTCACTGGTATCGGCGAGTCCATGGGGGCTGTCGTTGGACGGACGTGGTGGCGCCCTCCGGAGGGAGAGCTCACTCACTCACGCCGGCTCCGCGACTAAGCAATTATTGTCGTCAGTAGGGGGCTTAGTAGGTGGTGTCCTGCGTATGTTAGATCAGAACAGGCGCCACTGAACACCACCGAAGTGACTCGGCAGCAGCAGTGCAGTGTCTCCTCGGTGGGTTGCCACTTGACGACTTGACATTGACTGCTCCCTGGTATTTGTGAATTAGAGGGGAATCTGTATTTGTGAGAGAGGGGAGAATATTGATATATTGATAAACAAGGGGAGAGAATCCGTATTAGTGAGAGAAGAATACGAACTGGGAAGCGAGATTATTAGCAGTATTTTATCTGATAATTTAGAAGTCCACGTCACATATGCCAGTTTTAGAACAAAAAAAAATCATTATTAGGACCTTTCGGCAATCTATAGGACGCAGGATGTTCAGGGAAAAAAAATGTTTTCAGAACTAGGGTACTCGAGAGAAAAAAAAAGAAGGAGCAAGAAGAAAAACGCCCACTACGGATTTTTCTGCCTGTTATATAGAATTTAGACGAATCAGAACAGTTTTTTTTTTAAAGTAATATCTTATCATTCATTTTTTTGCACTTAACCAAATACTTCTAGCTCGGTCATTTGACGTGGACAAAACTTGCATTTGTGGCTACTGTGCACACCCGGTGACCATTGTTTTTGTCCTGGTCAGTCACCATAGAAAAGTCTTGGTTTACTCGACTTCCGCTAGTCCAGAGCAGTCAAAAACTGAACTGAGCTTGCAGCTGACACAACAACTTTTATTTTTTTCTTTGGAGGCATGCTTTTGAAAAGACCGTCAGAGTCAATTCACTGGAACGAGAAGTAGCATTCATCGTTTGAAAGAAACGCTGTGATTGAGAGGCAAGCTACGTATCCGCTGACTAGAAGCAGTCTGAGCCCTGTTATGTCCATAGTATCATATTTGGACGCAGCTTAGTCGTAAACATTGTCTGACGTGTCCAACTCGGTCAAAAATCGTTAGGACGAGGAGCCGATTTGACTGATGAGAACTTTACTTCATTTCCAGACCAATCGATAGAGTGTGCCATGTCCCACGCTCAGACGAATCCCTAGAAGAGAATGTTTGGTATTGGGGGAGTTAGGGGAGACAATCTGTATAGATGGGTGAGGGGAGAGAAACTGTACTCGTTGATGTGAGGAGAGGAGACGAACAATCTCCTATTTTTAGGAGTGAGATGAGAGAATCTGTATTGGAGTGAGTGAGAGTAGAATCTGTATTGATACGTTTGAGAATTCGTATTGGTGAGTGAGGGGAGAGTCTGTATTGGTGAGTGAGGGGAGAATCTGCACTGGTGAGTGAGAAAAGAATCTGTATTGGTGAGTGAGGGGAGAATCTGTATTGGTGAGTGAGGGGAGAATCTGCACTGGTGAGTGAGAAAAGAATCTGTATTGATGAGTGAGGGGAGAATATGTATTGGTGAGTGAGGGGAGAATCTGTATTGGTGAGTGAGGGGAGAGTCTGTATTGGTGAGTGAGGGGAGAATCTGCACTGGTGAGTGAGAAAAGAATCTGTATTGGTGAGTGAGGGGAGAATCTGTGTTGGTGAGTGAGGGGAGAATCTGTGTTGGTGAGTGAGGGAAGAATCTGCCTTGGTGAGTGAGGAGAGAATCTGTATTGGTGAGTGAGGGGAGAATCTGTATTGGTGAGTGAGGGGAGAATCTGTCTAGGTCAGTGCGTGTTGATGAGTGAATGTGTGTGTGTGTGTGTGTGTGTGTGTGTGTGTGTGTGTGTGTGTGTGTGTGTGTGTGTGTGTGTGTGTGTGTGTGTGTGTGTTGATTGTCCCTAGCTCTCAGGTCGTCCTGTCCTCATCTCCCTCCTCGGCACGTTATACTTCCTCTCCCATTGGCATTCTCCCCCTTCCCACCCCTAACACCTTCCCTCGACCATGGGTAGGAAGTGAGTGTGTGTGTGTGTGTGTGTGTGTGTGTGTGTGTGTGTGTGTGTGTGTGTGTGTGTGTGTGTGTGTTATTTCCTCTTTGTTTGACACAGCCCTGAGATATTTTCTTTCGGTGGGCTACGAACTTTTATTTGTATTCTGAATGTCTACGCTCTCTCTCTCTCTCTCTCTCTCATGTACGCGCACACACAAAGACACAACACACGACGCACACACACACACACACACACACACACACACACACACACACACACACACACACACACACACACACACAGAGGTGATCGATTCCTCCAACCTGAGATCGAGGGAAGGTGTTGGGATTGGGAAAGGGGGAGGGGGAGGGGGGGTGGAGGCGGGGAAGGCGGATGGGAGAGGAGGTTTCACGTGCCAAGAAAGGAGACAGGGAAAGGACGACCTTGAGGTTAAGAGAATCAATACACACCGACGAACCCACTCTCGTGACATCTGAACAGCTCGAAATGCTGAAACGACCAGGTAAGAAGACAGAAGGGTCGTTTTAGAAGTGGGGGCGTTTAGGTCCAGCGTGTGTGTGTGTGTGTGTGTGTGTGTGTGTGTGTGTGTGTGTGTGTGTGTGTGTGTGTGTATTAATGTGTGTGTGTGTGTGTGTGTGTGTGTGTGTGTGTGTGTGTGTGTGTGTGTGTGTGTGACTGTTTTTTGAATTCCAGAAGAAACTGGACCACTGTAGTTTTCGCAGATTTGTCACAGTGACGCTGACCGACGTGTCACGCATTTTGTCCTTGCTAAATCGCAGTGTGTCACACTTCCTGTCACTGCAAACGGTGTTTCATGTCTTTTGTGCTGTGGCGGGATTTTGTCACGGTGTTGCGAGTCCACAGTGTTACAAGTTTTTTTTGTTTTGTTTTGTTTTCGTTTTGGTGTAGAACAACGTCTTTTTCTTGTTGTTTTGTTTTGTTTTTCTTCTTAAATTTTCCCGCTGCACAATACGCTATTCTGTCGCAGGTCAATATGTCATTGATACGATTTTTCTATTGCGCACGACGTTTCATGACTTTCGTTTGTAAGACGATGTGTCGCGTTCCTTTTCTTTTTTTTTTCTTCTTCATCTTTGTTTAGTTTGCAGAACGACGTGTTGCCAGTTCTTTATAGTTTTTTTCACGCTCGATGATTTTTGTTGTTGTAGGACGACGTCTCAATTTCTTGTTTTCTGTCGTAGGACCATGTGTCGGTTTTTTTTTTTTTTTTTTTTTTGCTTTTGATGTTTTCGGATGATACGTTACGATTCTTTTTTTTTTTTCCTGTTAGAAGAGGACGTGTCACTATTTCTTTTTCTGTTTCAAAAGGAATCGACAGAAAGCTTAATAATCCAATTAACGTGGACAAACAAATTATAAGACAGAACACGACGCGTTGGACCTCTTAGGTCTCCTTCAGGCAAGAGAAACAACTTTCAGGATGACGGAAACGAAGAAGGAGCAATCACTTATCTTCTCAAACTCGGCGCAAGATGAACGTTTGATGGGCTGTTTTTTTTCTGTGGCAGGGCCACATTCGCGAAGTCCTTTCTTTGTTGCAGGGCCACATTCGCGAAGTCCTTTCTTTGTTGCAGGGCCACATTCGCGAAGTCCTTTCTTTGTTGCAGGGCCACATTCGCGAAGTCCTTTCTTTGTTGCAGGTCCACATTCGCGAAGTCCTTTCTTTGTTGCAGGGGCCACATTCGCGAAGTCCTTTCTTTGTTGGTAGGCCACATTCGCGAAGTCCTTTCTTTTGTTGCAGGGCCACGTGTCGTGGTTCCTTATTTTCAGTTGTAGACGACATGTCACGATTCTTATCTTTTGTAGGACGACATGTCACGATTTTTGTCTTTTGTAGGACGACATGTGTAACATTAACGATTGTTGTCTTTTGTAGGACGACGTGTCACGATTTTTTGTCTTTTGTTGGACGACATGTCACGATTGTTGTTTTTTTTTTGTAGGACGACATGTTACGATTTTTGTATTTTGTAGGACGAAATATCACGATTTTTTTTCTTTTTGTAGGACAACATGTGACGAAATGTCACGATTTTTTTTTTTGTGGTCTTTTGTAGGACGACATGTTACGATTTTTTTTTTATCTTTGTAGAACGACACGTCATTATTTTTGTCTTTTGTAGGACGACATGTCACGATTTGGTCTTTTTTTAGGACGGCATGTCACGATTTTTGTCTGTTGTAGGACGACACGTCATTATTTTTGTCTTTTGTAGGACGGCATGTTGTCGTTTTAGGACGGCATGTCACAGATCTTTGTCTCTGTTGTAGGACGAACGTCACGATTTTTGTCTTTTGTAGGATGACATGTCACGATGGTTGTCTTTTGCAGGACGACATGTCACGACTGTTGTTGTCATCGTCGTTGCTGTTGCAGGACGATGTGTCACGAGTTTTTCTTCAAGCACCCCGAGATCATCGGCAAGGCCATCCCATACCGGGGCCTGAAGCTGTGGGTGGCCAAACTGATGTTCGGCTACATCCTCAGGAAGGAGATGTGGGGACA
The DNA here is from genome assembly GCA_016801955.1 of Conus betulinus. Classification (NCBI taxonomy): domain Eukaryota; kingdom Metazoa; phylum Mollusca; class Gastropoda; order Neogastropoda; family Conidae; genus Conus; species Conus betulinus. Next base: position 776,338 of record JADBJO010000033.1, on the reverse strand, counting down.
CGGCATCGGACGCCATAGCGACGCGGAGATCTGGTTCATCGCTGCCAGAGATCTTCAGGCCCTGTCGGACTTTCTGGGTAAGGACAAAGAAGGGGACATGATTATAAAGCCAGCCCACCTGATCATCCCCCCCCCCCAACCCTACGAAAAGGGGGTGGTGGGGTGGGGGGGGGGTCACAAAAGAAGGTGCTTATGTGCGTTTTTTGTGTTTACACAAACTGGAGCAAACCCCCAAACACACACACACACACACACACACACACACACACACACACACACACACACACACACACACACACACACACACACAAAACAACAAAAAACCCAACAACAGAGAACAACAAAAAACTGTGACATAGTGGACAAACGTCATGCTCTTTATTGTTCTCTCTCCCTGTGTGTGTGTGTGTGTGTGTGTGTGTGTGTGTGTGTGTGTGTGTGTGTGTGTGTGTGTGTGTGCAGGGGGTCGCATTTTTGTAATCTCTTGGTTCGTTCGTCTCTCTAACTCCCTCTTCAATGCTAAGTATATCGAACACAGACAGATACAGATGTGTACGAATTTGCTTGCGCGCGCGCAGTGTGTAGCGTGTGCGTGTGTGTGTGTGTGTGTGTGTGTGTGTGTGTGTGTCGCGCGTGCGCGCGTTGTGCACGCGCACGGATGATTGTGCATGTATGCATTTACGCGCGGGCACTAAGAAATGGACAGGTGACGATAGACGACACTGAGTGATGGCAGATGAGGTCACGAGAGTCACGATCATCGCGTCCCAATGACAGGACAACGTGACTGCCTGGATAGCCCATGTTTATTGTGACAACACCTCCCCGGCCATGTCACGCCATGCACAGTGCAGTCACATAACGTTGCAACGATGTTAGGCCACAGTGTAACTGCTAACTCGAAGATCAACAGTTTTAGGCCATAGTGTAACTGCTAACTTGAAGATCAACAGTTTCAGGCCATAGTGTAAACTGCTAACTTTAATTAAGATTAACAGTTTTAGGCCATAGCGTAACTGCTAACTTTAAAGATCAACAGTTTTAGGCCATAGTGTAACTGCTAACTTTAAGGTCAACAGTTTTAGGCCATTGTGTAACTGCTAACTTGAAGATCAACACTTTTAGGCCATAGTGTAACTGCTAACTTTAAGATCAACAGTTTTAGGCCATAGTATAACTGCTAACTTTAAGATCAACAGTTTTAGGCCATAGTGTAACTGCTAACTTGAAGATCAACAGTTTTAGGCCATAGAGTAACGACTAACTTTGATTTCAACAACGGCTAGACAGTTTAATATATAACAGCCGATGGGATAGACGTGTATCAACAGTGGAACTATGATCGAACTTAATATAAGCAGTGCTTAGACAAATTTGACGTCAGCAGTGTATAGGCAGACTTTGGTATCAAGAGCATATAGACAGACTTTGATATTAGCAGCAAACAGACTTTGGTATTAACGATACATAGATAGACTTTGGTATCAATAACATGAAGAAAGGTTTTTGGTACCAACAGTATATAGACAGACTTTTGTATTTGCATTGTATATACACACCTTGGTATTAACTGCTATAGACGAACTTTGGTATTAACAATATGTAGATAGATATTGGTATCAACAGTGTAAAGACATACTTAGATATTAAAAAGTATACAGACAGGCTTCGACTTAAAACAACGTTTAAACAGACTTTTACATCAACAGTGTAAAAACAGACTTTGATATCGCAATCAACAGCGAAAGGACATACTTTAATAACATCCTACATCAACAGCGTATATCATGGAAGACTTTGATAATAACTGCGTGCAGACAGACTATGGCATGAACCGCGTGTGGACAGACGTTGATACAAGCTTAGTTATATCAACAGCATAGAGATAGACTTTTGATATCAGCTGCGTATAGACAGACTTTGATAACAACAGCGAACCGGCAGACTTTCGTAGCAACAGATATTAACAACGTATCAACAGACATGGATACTGACAACGTATCAACAGACATGGATACTGACAACGTATCAACAGACATGGATACTGACAACGTATCAACAGACATGGATACTGCCAACGTATCAACAGACATGGATACTGACAACGTATCAACAGACATGGATACTGACAACGTATCAACAGACATGGATACTGACAACGTATCAACAGACATGGATACTGCCAACGTATTAACAGACATGGATACTGACAACGTATCAGCAGACATGGATACTGACAACATAACAACAGACTTGGATATTGACAACGTGTCAACAGACATGGATACTGACAACATAACAACAGACTTGGTACTGACAACGTTTCAACAGACATGGATACTGACAACATAACAAAAGACTTGGATACTGACAACGTTTCAACAGACTTGGATACTGACAACATAACAACAGACTTGGATAGGGAAGCAGCGGTTTTATTCATGATTGTCAGAACATGCTCCACTGTCAGGCTGACATGGTCAAAATTCAGGGAGAGAGTGGGGGATGGGAGCAGGGCGGAGAGGGGTGGGGGTGGGGGTGGGGAGGTGGGGAGGGGTGATCGTCGAGGACCATGACAGACGATGCGGGTTTTGCTTGATGTATCACCGGGACGATTGCCTGTCTGTCCAGGCCATGTGACGGTTCATGTACTTTGTTGTGCATTATGACGGTCTGTCTGTCCAGGCCATGTTGACGGTTCATGTACTTTGTTGTGCATTATGACGGCCTGTCTGTCCAGGCCATGTTGACGGTTCATGTACTTTGTTGTGCATTATGACGGCCTGTCTGTCCAGGCCATGTTGACGGTTCATGTACTTTGTTGTGCATTATGACGGCCTGTCTGTCCAGGCATGTTGACGGTTCATGTACTTTGAACATTGTGACGATATGTGTCTGTCCAGTGATGTTGACGGTTCATGTACTTTGTTGTGCATTATGACGTCACAGTGTCCAGGAGAGATGTTGACGGTTCATGTACTTTGTTGTGCATTATGACGGCCTGTCTGTCCAGGCCATGTGTGTGTGTTCATGTACTTTGTTGTGCATTATGACGTGTGTCTGTCCAGGCCATGTTGACGGTTCATGTACTTTGTTGTGCATTAGAGGTCTGAAAGCGTGTCAGCGTCAGATAATTATTTGAAATCTTGTGTGAGTAGTATTGCTTTAAAACTGCTTTATCACCCATGTTGACGCGTGATGCAAAATTATGCGTTGTAAGGAAACTGTGCGGGGACATGGATTGGACACACAGACACACACACACACACACACACACACACACACACACACGAGAGAGGATGATGCCATTTATCTGTTTGTCTGTGAGACAGGCGACATACAGCCTGACAGTGAAGCAGACAGTCTTCCACGAGCAGCAGCGGTGGTAACTACATGGTATACTGAGAGACAAGAAGAGCATGATTGCTACCCTCTGCAGCAAGACTGTTCAGATGGTTTGTGGACTGGGCTAGGACACAAGACCCGCGCCGCACATTTGGCGCCTGGAACAACTGAAATTATGACAGTTGGAGCCGATGCGAATCTGCTTTTTTTTTTTTTTTTTTTTTTTTTTTAAATTTTTTGAACGGAAGGACACGTTACTTCTTCTTCTTCAGCGTTCCAGTATCAGAAGCGTGTGCCGAACAGACCCTGTTGGGATACGACGTTGTCACTATACTCGAGAGTATAGTCCAGTTCACTCCGACCTAAAACAGATACTCAGACTACCATTGTGGAAGAGGTTGTGGAAAAGATAGGGAAAGAGTGTGTAGACAGAAAGGACAGTAGACGACAGTACAGCAAAGGAGTAGACAGTTACTGAGAGCGAAAGGAAAAGGGGACGTTACTAGCGCAGAATGTCCAGAAGGTGGGGGGAACTAATTGTACAAAGACCCCCCGGTATCCCCACGGGGGAGGGACCATGACATATTCAAATCAGGTTCAGTTCATTGTTGTTAAGCCCAACTGACTTCGAGGACTGGTACTCTAGGGCTGTCCAGGTCAAAATCAAGCATCTTACATGGTCTTGTAAAGAATCGTTGGTGAGTCAGGAACAACCATTAGGACGACACTGCAGACCAGAGACAGAGCCGAGAAGGGAAAACTTTGATTGCTTATTCCTTCGCAGAGAAGAAGTCCTAGCGAAAGGAAAAGGGGAACGTTACTACGCATGAGAGCTTGTTGTTTATCTCTTGCCTGAAGAAGACCGAAGAGGTCGAAACGCGAGTGTTTTGTCTTGTAGATTTGTTTGCCCCTGAGAGTTGGAGGAGAGACAGATTCTGTTTAAAGGACGCTGTTTGAAGCTATCCTTCAATGTCTTTTAAAAAGCCTATACTCTCTTGCCACATAGCTCTGTTTAAAACCTACTCATTACATAGCTCTGTTTAAAACCTACTATCTTTACATAGCTCTGAGTGTAGCTCTGTTTTTAAACTACTGTTAAATCTACTCTCCTTACAGAGTCTGTTTGTTTGTGCTCTGTTTAAAACCTACTCTCTTTACATGTGTGTTTAAAACCTGTGTGCATAGCTGTGTGTGTGTGCACTGTGTGTGCGCTCTGTTGTGCACTCTCTTTACATAGCTCTGTTTAAAATAGAGTTTCTGTTTAAAACCTACTCTCTGTAAAAACCTAGCTCTGCTTTTTAAAGGACATAGCTCTGTTTAGAGAGAGAGAATAGCTCTGTTTAAAACCTAGAGAGAGATAGCTCTGTTTTTAAAAATCTGCTCTCAGAGAGTAGATTGCTTTAAACTGCTTTATCAGCCACGTTCACGCGTGTACCTGCAATTATGCGTTGTAAGGAGTGCAAACTGTGCGGGGACATGGATTGCACACACACACACACACACACACACACACACACACACACACACACACACACACACACACACACACACACACACACATCTCCGTGTATCTATCCATTATCTATCTATCTACCCATTTATCTGTTTGTCTGCCTGTCTGTCTGTCTGTCTGTCTGTCCACGCAAACAACTGTCCAAAACTACAACGCGGCCTCGATCATCTCCAAAAGAATTCTTTCTCTTTGACCAAAACACACACAGGCGACAAGCTATAGCCTGCAGCTTTTAGCAGTGAAGCAGGTCAGTCTTGAGCAGCAGCGGCGCGTCTTCTCTTCAGCGTTCCAGTATCAGGTAGCGTGTGAACTCGTTTTACCCTGTTGGGATACTCTCACTATACTCGAGAGTATAGTCAGTTCACTCCGACTTCGTTGAGTGCAGACATTTGTGGGAAGAGGTTGTGAAAAGATAGATAAAAAGATATGGTAGACAGAAAGGACAGTAGACGACAGTACAGCAAAGGAGGAGACAGAGTTACTGAGAGCGAAAGGAAAAAAGGGGACGTTACTAGCGCAGAATGTCCAGAAGGTGGGGGGAACTATTTGTACAAAAGACCCCCCCGGTATCCCCACGGGGGAGGGACACGTTACATATTCAAATCAGTTCAGTTCGGTGTTGTTAAGCCCAACTGACTTCGAGGGACTGTACTCTAGGGCTGTCACCGGGTCAAAATCAAGCATCTTACATGGTCTTGGAAAGAATCGTTGGTGAGTCTGCCAAACTACAGGAACAAACACATTACAACACGAAACACGACGCCGAATACGAGAAGGTGATAACCGATTGCTTATTCTTCGTTGTCATTGTCCTGATTGTTGTTGTTTTTACCGTGCCTGAAGAAGACCGAAGAGGTCGAAACGCGTCGTGTTTTGTCTTGTAATTTGTTTGCCCCTGTTGTTTGGCGGACTCACTTACAAATTCTGTTTGAATTTTCTGCCTGCTGTCACCTCAGTTTGAAGCTATCCTTCAATCGCTTTTTAAAAGCCTATACTCTCTTTACATAGCTCTGCTTAAAACCTACTCTCCATAGCTCTAGCTCTGTTTAAAACCTACTCTCTTTACATAGCTCTGTTTAAAACCTACTCTCCCTTACATAGCTCTGCTTAAAACCTTCTCTTTTACATAGCTGTGTTTAAAACCTACTCTCGTTACATAGCTGTGTTTAAAACCTACTATCTTTACATAGCTCTGTTTAAAACCTACTCTCTTACATAGCTCTGTTTTAAACCTACCTACATCTTTTACATAGCTCTGTTTGTTTAAAACCTACTCTCTCTTTACATAGCTCTGTTTAAAACCTACTCTCTTTACATCGCTCTGTTTAAAACCTATTCTCTTTACATAGCTTTGTTTTTTAAAAATCTGCTCTTCAGATCACGCTTGACCTCTGAGAGCGTGACCATTCGTTTGTAACTCATCCATATTTTTTTTTATTTTAAAGAGTGCAGAAGCTCCACGTTGCGTCTCACGTGATGACCGTCTCCGCATTAGACACACTGTAATTGAATGTATGGAACTCCAAGAGGTCTGACATAAACACCTTACGGCAAGCTCATTGAAGACCTTGTTCCGGGATGTTTCCCCGGATTTGTTATTTGAGGTTTTGAAGAAATTTTTTTTTTTTTTATTTTTTTTAAGAAGATTTGATTTTAACTTCAGTGTGACAGACTCTCCCTTTGCAGGTCTTTTAATGTAAATAGATAACTGGTTTTGAATTTCAACTTTGCATTTTAATTTTCACACTTTTTTTTTTTAGAGTTTCAGCCCTGATATGGTTTTCGTGGTCGGCGGAGCTTAAAGCAACATAATTTGATTTGATTTGATTTCTCTGAGAGTGACTAGAGCATTCCTCTCACCCATTCTCTCCATAGGCAACTGCAAAGCCTTCCAGATGACGTTCCACATAGGTGGGGGATTGTGCCGTCTCTGATACCTGAATATCCCTAGAATAACGTCAAGTGAAGGGGAATAACCCTGAGAGGATCAGCCCCCTGTCTCGGAGAAGTGAAGTTAAAAAAAAAAAAAAAAAACTACAGCCAACTTGCCCCGCCAAAAAATAGTAATTCTATGGGTAGCTCTCAACTCCTACTAACCAATGGTCAACTTCTCTTGCAAATCAAAACCTACACACAATATCTCTCTCTCTCTCTCTCTCTCTCTCTCTCTCTCAGTAGAGATAAAGAAATGGTGGGGAGGAGGGCGGAGGGGCTGCAGAGATGGACCCCCCCCCCCCCCCCCCCCCCCCCCGCTGATAGTGGCCAGTCGCTGACACTGGTCAGTCTCAGTCTCAGATCATGGCAGGTCGCTAGAGATGCCAAAAGGAAATCGATAGTCCTCCCTCCAACCCAACCCCACTTCCACAAAGTCCCTTCCCCACAGAGCGGCAGCGTTGGGGAATCGCTGGCAGACCTCTGCGCTGGCCAGGAAGGCAACGCGCGCGGTCGTGACCTCTGCTGCCTGGACGTGATCCGATTGTCAGAAGCATCCATCTGCGGTCAGTCTGGCGGGTGACCTATGCTCGGAGGGAGGGGGGCGGACTATGATCAGTTCCAGTAGAGGGGAAGGTGACGCGATTTCAAGGCCGCAGTTTGTCTCCCTTCACCGTGTGTTTGACTCGACTGTAGTTGAATTGGACTGTTTCGGTCCGAACCGGCAGACTGTGTTAGGTCGTCAACGTCCCCGGTACGCGCTCGATTTGTGTCGGTGTTAATTCAGTTTAAGATGTTCATAGCCCAGCCGACTGCGAAGGGCCATACCAGGGCTGCCAGCTCGCTTCGATTTGTGCCGAACGATATGCTTTTTATCCTGTTAAAGAAAAACTGCAATGTAATCCATATTCACGGTCTTCGTCAAGTTGAATCCCCAAGGGTGTTATGGAGCCAACTGAAGGGAGGGGTGGGGAGTACGAGGGGAGTGGGGGAGGGGAAGGAGATATCGGGGTTGGGAAAGGGAATATCTTCTATATGCACCCCTCTCTATTCTCCCCACTCCCCCCTCCCCCCCCCCCACACATACACTCCCCCCTCCCTGCTCTCTCCCCCCCCCACTCCTCCTCCCACTTCAGACACAAAAACAGTGGCAATGGTGGGCTGGTTGTGGGGTGATTACTGGGAAGTGTGGTCAACAGCTGGGAGGCATCGATAGGGGGCCTGTTGTTAGAGGTATGAAGTGGCGGGCAGGATGGGTCGTACAGCTGGGGATCACATTCGGTCAGAATGACGAGGAAAGGTGGCAGGACGGAGGAACGGCATCAGTGCCCCCTCCCCCCTCCCCTCCCCTTTCCTGCACGTTGTCATCAATGGCACAGCCAACGTTAGGTAGCTTACTCGAGGTCTGACCAGCGTGCTGGGCTAATTGCGTAGGTCAGACATCTGCAAAGTCGTAGCTACGAGACCCTCTCCTTAAATTCTCTCATTTTAGTCATTACATCATTTTATCCATCCGCTTTGAATCATTCGCAGTGTGGTCTCAAAACTTAGCGGATGTGGTGCAGCGGATAGGGACTAGCCCGCACACAGTGATACCTCTGTGATGGAACTGAAACTGAAATCTTCACGTTGCACTTATCAGTAAACTGAAATCTGCACGTTGCGCTAATCAGTTCTGCAGAACTAAGGACATGGTTCATTGCTGGGCTCCTGTCATATGTTTTTTATTATTATTATTATTTTTTTTACTGAAGTCAATTGAAGCAAACAATTTTTTTAACCTGCTGCACGTGGATCAATGGAGCCGCCACTTTCTGTTAAACCAGAATCAGATGCAGTAGGTAGTGTGTTATGGATCGATGCCATGCGGCAGGATCTAACTCTCGGATACAAAGCCTGTACTGTTGATTCCAGACGATCCTGAGGAATGCGCACACATTTTGGGGGAAGTCAGATTTTCTGTAGCTCTCCATCTGCAGAAGACCAGGCTCTACTGACCAAATGGCAGTTCACTGTAAATCTTCAGGATTTGTTTTGGTCCTAGTTAGGCCACAGAGGTCTAAAATTGTCGTTGGTCCTTGTTTTCACTCTGCTGGTATACACCGAACCGAAACCGAGCTTCGGGCAGAGCACAAGTCATTGAACTATGTCACATTTGAGTGAGCCAGCGGCAACACTAAGCTGCATTGTTATCATTATTTTTTTCCCCATATCATTATTAACATTATTATTACTATCATCATCTCTGTTGATCATAATCAATCAATAGTGACTATCCCCCCCCCCCCCCCCCCCCCCCCCCCCCCTTACTTAAATTTTGTTCATTTCAGCTATTTTTCAGATAGTTGTAACTCAATCCTGAGCCGCCCTGAAAATTGATGACGTTTTGTTCTGTTTTTGAGTGACCGACACGATAGGCTACATCTGATTTCAAAATGACCAAGTGCCTAAATGACCCGCGGCTACTTTGATATCTCGGTCAGTGGGACATTAACGTCTTTTTGGCCGGAAGCCCTTAAGGCTAGGAGGGATCTCCTCTGGTTCCATTTTCCTGACGCCTCAAACTACTGTCGAGAAAGGAATGCTCAAAGTTCTGCTTTTAGAAACTTCGGTTCGAAGTCCTGCATTTTTCCTTTGTATACAAAGGCTTTTTCTTTCTTTTTCTTTATCCCATTCTTTCTGTATATGTTTTCTTTTTTTTTCTTTTTTTTTTTTTTTTTTTTTTTTGGGGGGGGGGGGGGGGGGGGGGGGGGGGGTGGGGCCTCCCCCTTCCTATTTTTTGAATGGGGCAGTCAAGGGAGAAAACTCAGCATGATTTAGACGCACTTTTCATAGAAGATTAGACCTGTGTCAGGGTCCGCGTGAGTCCAAATTTCTTACGACTGAAAACGAGATGTTTTGTGTTTCTTTCAGAGTTCTCTGAAATAAAGCATTCGCTTATAGGGCTGTGTAATTTACGCTTGTGAATTGTACGGTTTACGAAGGTAACAAGACTATGCGACGACCACGAATGCACTTAGTTCGTACAAAACAGCCGCAATTATAGAAGGTGACACAGTTACCGCTTGCCCCGACCATGCTATATTGCTAAAATGTTTGTCAGGACTTAATGCTGTATGTAAACTCAACCACGCACATATTACAACTGCTGCTGCTGCCATTACTGCCACTACAACAATTACAGCTGCAGCTGTTGCTGCTGCTGCTAATACTACTGTTGCAACTGCTACTATTACTACTATTTCCAGCACAGCCACGACGGCGGCTGTTGCTGTTGAGCGACAAGTACTACTGCTACAACAGCATGAGAGTGACAACGTATAAAACAGGAGTGGGGAAACGAGGACAGTCGAGAGAGAGAGAGAGAGAGAGAGAGAGAGAGAGAGAGAGAGAGAGAGAGAGAGAGAGCGGTAATAGCCATCAAGGCTAGAAATTCCCAGGTAATTTTCAGTTATCCTGTTATCAGAAAAAAAAAAATCTACTTGTCCGCATAATTCCTACTTGCCCTGCCTAAGGAAATGAAAGCCTACTCCTCAGCCCCTTTTCACTGATAACATCAAAGCATGGTTGCCTAACGAACAAATGGAGAGAGAACTGCCACCTGTCCTCCACCAGATTTGGTTGTCACGGACAATCGGAAAGGGTGGGCATGTCCAGACACATGGCCATGTATTGTTTGCACTATTGGAGCAAGCTGATATGACCTTCCCGTGTTTTTCTTTCTCCCCGTGCCGCATGAAGACTTTCTTCCAACGGCTGCAGTCATGGCTGTGGACAAGTCCCCACTGTGCCTACATGTGCCTGAGGATAGTCACACACACACACACACACACACACACACACACACACGCATGCACCGGTGCAAATCGTCCGCACGCAAATCGTCCGCACGCCTTGTGAATGAACAGACAGAATGATGGCTCTGACACAATGCCGGTGTGTTTTTCAGGGGAGAAGAAGTACTTTCTGGGAGAAGAACCTCACGAGGTGGACTGCGCTCTGTTCGGCATGCTGTGTCACATCACCTGCCACATGCCGGGCACCAGGCACGAGAGCCACGTGAGAGGTAAGGCAGACAGCAGCTCTGGGTGGGTCGCGTGCAGGATATGATGTGTGCTGCACGAGCCGCGCGAGATGAACCAGTTTGCTTTCAGTGTCTTAGGTCAGGGGAGGCCCCGTGATATAGCTAGACAGAGATGGCTATCGTTCTTTGTAAATACTGACAAGAAGAAGAAGAAGAAAGAAGAAGAACAACAACAACAACAACGAAATGCGCGCGCACACACACACACACACACACACACACACACACACACACACACACACACACACACACACACACACACACACACTCACACACACACACACACACACACACACACTCTCTCTCTCTCTCTCTCTCTCTCAACATCGTATGCTTCAAAATTATCAGGAAAAATCTCAATATGTATGGCTGATCATGTAAAAAAAAAAAAAAAAAAAAACATCAAAAAACAGTGACCACCTTCGAGCCTCTAATAAATAAGGTTATTGTGTACAACAACACTTCCTGATACACTGAAGGACAGAAAATTGTTGTAATGTTAACTTTACATAATCACCATTGGCAAAGGGACTTTCACGGACGGACAGGCTTACTCTGTGTGTGTGTGTGTGTGTGTGTGTGTGTGTGTGTGTGTGTGTGTGTGTGTGTGTGTGTGTGTGTGTGTGTGTGTGTGTGTGTGTGTGTGTGTGTGTGTGTGTGTGTGTGTGTGTGAATGTGTGTGTGTGTGTGTGTGTGTGTGTGTGTGTGTGTGTGTGTGTGTGTGGTGCGCGTACATGTGGGAAAACGAAGTTCTACGTAGCCTAGTCTGACTCGTTATTCTGGCTGCTACAATGAACCTTAGTTTAGAAAACTCAGTGCTGCCATTATCAAAAAGCACACGATCCTGAAGGTTATGTACTATTTTCTATATCGTATCTTTTTTTTTGAGTATTGATTCATGAAAAAAAACTGTTTCTCTTTCAGAACATTTGCCAAACATTATCGACTACCTGGAACGAATGAAAGAACGGTTCTGGCCCGACTGGGATGAAAGATGCAAGGGAAGGAACTACGTCGAGGACGCATACAAACTTTACCCACCCACCAGCCAAGGCAAGGGTTATACCCCTTGAGCAGGGACAGCGAATGCCATGCGAGTGTACCTTAGCGATCAGTTTGCTCGCTTTCTTACAGACTTCAGTTGGTTTGTTTTTAATCTTTGTTATTTTGAGCGTACGTTTTGATTTTGGTCAGGGGTTATTCGAAGCACGAATGGCTATGATGGAAGACAGGGAATTGATTGCTAGAAATGATGAGAGAAAGTGAGAATATGGGTGGGTGACTCGGAAGTAAGAGGCAGAGGTAGACGGGAGGGGGGGGGGGGGGGGGGGGGGGGGGGGGGGGGGGGGGGGGGAGGATGTTATATGGAGGAGTAATGGGTGAGTGGGGGATAGAGAGTTTTGCATATGCCATCTTCCTGTATGGCGTGTGTGTGTGTGTGTGTGTGTGTGTGTGTGTGTGTGTGTGTGTGAGTGTGTGAGAGAGAGAGAGAGAGAGAGAGAGAGAGAGAGAGAGAGAGAGAGAGAGAGAGAGAGACGTGTGTTTAATCATGACAAGAAATCTTTTATAACGGTCTGTCTTACGCAGGGCAGCAGAACAGATCTTACAGTTGATTGTGACTACGTTTCCGTGCGCATATAAGTCGGGCAGCATGGGTGTTCTTACCGGCTAATTACGACATGACTCGCATGTGCGTATGTGAACACACCTGCCGCGTGGTTTTAATGTGTGTGTGTGTGTGTGTGTGTGTGTGTAGTGAGAGAGAGAGAGAGTGAGAGAGAGAGAGAGAGAGAGAGAGAGAGAGAGAGAGAGAGAGAGAGAGAGAGAGAATATGGTTGTAGTTAACAATGAGTGTACTTTATGTGTTTTAATTCTATCAGGCCCACATAAAAGAATCCCTTTCCGTTTCACAAAATATCAGATCAGTGCCTTCATTCGATGATCACCTTCGATGACGATTTTGTTTTGGGCTACATACCTATTGCATCGTTTTAAGATCATGTGGTGCAACAATGTGGCAAAAAGGAACATTTGCCGAGTGTGAGGCATTTACAGTGTGATTTTGAAACAGGCCTGTTTTGCAGTTTGAGCGGATAGGATCCATGATGTTTTTGATGATTTTTTTTCCGTGGTTTGAGTGCGTGTGAGAATCGGAACAGGTTAACATGTGTTTGACCATTTTATGCTCAGGTACAGAGTTATAATCACATCTGATCGATTTCTACAAAGAAAGAAAAGAATGACGAACAGAATCTCATGCTTATCATCATATCACGCCATTTTGTTATCCCCTGGGATATTATGCAGGAGCAACAGCAGTGCTGTTCTTACTATCTGAGCGTACATTTCGACATTTCACTGGGGAATGGGAAAGTCTTGGCGGCGTCATTACTTTCCAAGTATCCGGGTGCATGTGGGTACATTCGTACTTTCTGTAACTTACCGCTGACGTGGATTACAGAATCATCAGTCGCTCGAATTGGATAATCTGCGTGCGTGTACAGATGAAGGACGTTCAGGCGCGAGCGAACATGCACTTAATTTTGATGACACAGAAAATGTGAAAAAATCTTGCACCACGCTATATCCACCAAGTGGCTGTGAACGTTTCATTTTACAAGCTAACACATATCACCAAAAATGATGGCGTTCCTCATTTTGTTAAATATGATTTATTTTCAAAGACACAGATAGTTTTCTAAGATTGTGCATCAGCTGGTGCCTCTGTTTCCTTGAAGATGATAGCGATGTTTTTTAGGGGCATAAAAGTAAAACCTAGCCACCCTGAACAGGATTGTCTGAAACGCATAAGTAACATGTAAAACATATTATGCAGACCTGTTTATCCATACGATTTCACTCAAAAGTTCAGAGCAGAGGCATGACTTGCTGACACATCGACGAGGGGGAAGCTCTATGGATCTCTGGTGGGCTTCCGCCGTACATCAGCCTTCGTCATTGCCTCTGGCGTTCCTGTTTGAGTGTACAAAGAAGAGGAAGTACGATTTCACCGTATTTCGTAGACCTTTTAGCGCTTGATATATCGAATGCGACGAGCTTAACAAAAAAAAAACAAAAAACAAAAAAAAAAAAAAAAAAAACAAAACAAAACAAAAAACGAAAGAAAAGAAAAGAAAAGGTAAAAAATAAGAACATTCTGGATACGAGCTTGAGCTGGAATTGTACTTATGGACTGTCATCAAAAGTTATTTTAACTTCCCCAGATATTTTATGGTTACCTGGGCCTGAATCCGGCCATTGCTTTTAACTTTTTGAATATCGTGCGCGACCCCTTTGTTGCCAAAGTTTGCTTCAGGGGCCAACAGGCCGAGTCGCACTTTATTTTATTTTTTTTTTTTTAACATGCGCGCTGGTGACCTACTCGTTTTTGAGTGAACCAGTCTTTGGGGAAGAAGAGGCAGAGAGGGGAGGGAGGAACCAAAGGGCGACAATTCTTGCTAACTTCCGCTCGTGAAATCGCGACAGAACGTGTCTGCTTTTTCGACAAAGTGCTGTGAAACATCGGAAACAACAACAACAACAAGGAAACAAAAACAAAACAAAACCCGGCAAGGGAAGCGTGAATTTGTACGAAAATGTGCGGATCAATCAGGTTTGACAATAAATTGTGCTAGGAAGAACAAATATCAGGTGGTTATTACCTGGCAGAAAACACATCTCTGCTATGTGATGGCAGGTGAAATCCCCCCCCCCCCCCCCCCCCCCCCCCCCCCCCCTTGTTCCCCTTCACTTTCACTAAAAAGTAAAAGAAATATCAATAGGAATTCTGATTATTTAAAAAATTCTATTATTGAAAAAAAAATTAATACACTCATTTTGTGTTGAAAACTACACCAATAGCAGTATTAGAGAAAACATGCCTGATTATGCAACTGAAATGATCTGACGGAATCTTTTGGTTGTTTACATGTTGGTGATATTATAAATTCAGTCTAGATGTTTGTCATGTTTCTTAAGATCAAATTTTTTTAAAGAGTGAAACATGTTGATACAACATGTGTTGTTTATTACATATCACACATTATGGGATACTGTGTTTAATGCTTTTGTTACATAACAAAACATTTTCATTAAATGATGTAATCGTTGAGAATGGATGCATGTTGCTAAACATATACAGATCAGTATATCCAAGTTTGCATTTTACAGGTCTAATTGTTCCTTCTAAATGATGAATTTTTTTCTTCATGACGGTTTTTTACATTGCTATGTGTATTCAGATGACTTGAACTTTTAGTTGTTGTTGTTTTTCTTTTTTTTTTTGACAGTTTGTGAATGGTGCTTTCATTTACAAACCATTTAGTTTTCTGGTTTATGCATATCTCCATCTATATTCAGGGATTAAAAAAAAGGACATATTCGCACGGCATGCACTTGATTCTGATTTAAACAAAAGTATCCAGATGATTGTGCATAATACAGTGAATTCACTGAAGACTAAAATGAGACTGTTTGTGTGCGCGCGCGCGCGCGTACATACACACACATACATTTTTTCATTCTCTCTGTCTCTTTTTCACACACACACATACACACACGAGGCGAGTGCACGCGCGCGCACACATACACTTACACACACACTCTCACTTTTTCGATTTTCCGCTCTTTCTGTCGTGGCAGCTCAAACTGCTCTCATTTTCGGGGTGCCCTTTGTTTATACACTTTAGGATACTCAGGGTAGGTGCGTGCTTCCCCCAACGCAGCATGGTCAAGGTCTGTTCGAAGTGGTGACGGCGCACAAACACTCTTTGTTCTGGACCTCTGGGTGCCTGGTCCCCTCATTTTTGTTCTTCTTGTTGTTAATCTCGGAACAGATATGCAAAAAGCTGGTGGAGGAGGGTGAGTGTGTACATGGAGAGAGGGGTGCGGCGGAAGGATCTCTCAGGTATGGAGCTACCTGCCCCTTGCTGGACTTTGGTGTTTGGTGTTCCCTTTGTGTGTGTGTGTGTGTGTGTGTGTGTGTGTGTGTGTGTGTGTGTGTGTGTGTGTGTGTCATGTTGCCTTTCTTGCTCCATGTGTGGATGATCCCTTGTCTCCACCAGCTGTGGCCTACATTGACTTATGTTCTTTCCAACGGGTTTCGTCTTTCAACAACCTTTTTAAATACTCTCTGTACTTTGTGAATAAACAACTAAACACAACTGCGGAAGATCAATACTTTGAATGACGGCTAATGGCGAAGATTCGTCTTAGCTGTACGAAAAAACTATCTTCATGGGATTGTAATCTCAGGTTACTCATGACAACGTTTTTTCTTTCTTAATTTACTTTTTGGTATATTTTTTTCATGTTTATGCGTTTATATTGCACGTACATCAAGGAATAAACCGTAGTCAGCAACTGTGCATGCTGTCTACGTGGTCCTGCATGTTGTTTTGTCTCTGCTTCTTTTTGTATGGAATGAACAGAATTTGCTGCGTGCAGTGTGTTCTGTACTTACAAATCAAAATCTCAAACATCACAATGAAATCCAACAATCTGCAACACACTAGACGGGCATCTGTCGGAGACTCGCTTACTTCAATGGTTAATATGTCAGTGTCAGTCTAGATTTTTTTCTCTGCTTTAGAGCTGAAACTCAGTTCTGTATGTCTCTTCTACAGACACAGAAGACATCAACACAGACGCAGCTAGTCTGCTGAAGGAACCTTCAGTTCTTTAGATTCGAAGATTCGAATAGCTTCTGCAAAGAACCCTACACTCATGAAGCACCTGTGCGCCCCCTCAAAAATCTACACTTTTAAAATCATTTTTTTTAAGTAGGAAACCTATAGTATGTAAATAGCTTCGTAAGTAACAACACTTTTTCAATATCTTCTGTGAATAAATCTATGCCTGTTTATCAGATACTTACTAAAGTACCGCTTGTTAAGAACTCTGCGTACGTTGAATACCTTCTGCTGAGAAACCCGCTTAAGAAATACCCATGAGCAGAATTACGTTGTATTTTCAAAGGACCTTTTCTGTTCTGCTCTTTAGATAAATTCTGCTGTATGACGACCATCCGATCTATAATGACACTTTTTTTTCTCTGTATGTGCCTTCCATTGTACATGTAGGCAACTTTCTGTTCATTTAGTATCCACTGAGGGCCATACCTTCTGCTGTTAGCATCTCCCCCACTTTTTGAGTAAATGCTGCTCTCCTCGGACAGACTGCTTCGTAAATAGGCTCTGCTCTCAATTATCAAAATAACCATTGAAATATCGTTCGATGAACATTTTCGTTTGCTCGATAAATGTAACGTCCAGTGTGGTGGTTGACAGATACACACGCACACACATTCACTCACAAACACACACACACACACACACACACACACACACACACACACACACACACAAAGTGACAACAGTCAAACAAAATGTTTATTTGAAATCCGTCAATGAAACATTTTCCTTACACTGTAAATCCTGTTTCTGTTGTTTTTTTTTTTTCACAACACTTTTTTTGACGTTAGCTGGCAAACAGTCTACTAAGCCTCTCAGCACATTTCCTAATATCCCCACAACCTACATAGAAGATCTCAGTTACGGTGCGGTGAGATTCTTACCAACCTGGAGTTTAGCGGCATCTCGGGTATTTCTCGGTCCTCAGAGTCACATCTTCTTTCCGTGGTACATGATAATGAAAATTTAATGGGACCCGCATCAATAATGCTCTGTGAAAGCCACTAAAACATACAGACTCCTGTGAACAGACCCTACGTAACGGATTCCAGATGAAGGCCCTAAACTCCAGGTTCACCTGGTACGCTGGATAGATAGTTACCACTTTGGTTAGTATATCAGTTGAGAGATTTACTGACGTGGGCCAGTCTAGGGCCATCAGAAATAACACTGTCTAGGGCCATCAGAAATAACACTCTATTCCGCCCATCCAGATGAACAGAAATGATGTGTGTGTGTGTGTGTGTGTGTGTGTGTGTGTGTGTGTGTGTGCATGCGTGCGTGCGTGCGTGTGTGTGTGCGCGCGCAGACTGTACGCGCGTGTATGCGTGCATGGGCACGCACGTGTGTGTCTTTTGTCTACCCCTATTCGTATAGGCACTCATCATACAATAAAATGTTATCTTGTGCATTATCTGCAACTTGAACTCATACAAGTGTTGTGTGTGTGTGTGTGTGTGTGTGTGTGTGTGTGTGTGTGTGCGTGCGTGCGTGCGTGCGTGCGTGCGTGCGTGTGTGAGAGAGACTTCCCCCACCATTCAGACCCTCAAGACATGACAAAATGTAAACCCATGCCTGAACTACAACTCGGCGACAGGCAGAAGTAATCCTTTGCCTGAACTTCAACTCCATACGCCTTTACTGGAAACCAACCCATCTGTATGTGTTTCTGTTTCTCATGATCTTGCTGCCAAACCAACATTTATCCCTCCCCCTCAAAAAAAAAAAAGAAAAAAAAAAAAAAAAAAAAAAAAAAAAAAAAAAAAAAAAAATGATAATGAATGAAATTTAGGAGAGTGCAGACCTCCGCCATCGTAAGAAAACAGGTCCCGGATCGACCCTTCAATTCGGATCGCACGAAAAGCTTTATCGAGTTCGTCCTTTGTCTATACTCCACCTTTACATCAAGTTTGGCGAAAGAAGCTGGGGGTAATGTTTACGTTTTGTCGTGGACAGACAAAACCAACCCACTGACGCCGGAGAAAGCACTAACTTCTGTGGCGGAGGAAACACAGACAGGACCCTTGTCTTGAATTTGTCATCCATCGTGCTCTCCTAGTATCTTTCCCCGTTACGGCAAGACAGATGACACGCTTTCTAGCAAAAGTCTGTCTTAACTCGGCCGGGCGTTTCTCCTGCATACCATCAATTCAGCCCTGATATCCACACACCCCTCCCAACATCCCCACCCTCTCTCTCTCTCTTCTCCCCTCTCCCTATGCTCAGGTGGGCTTTGAAACACAACATGGATTTTCAGTCATATGTTGTGATTTTATTTTGGACTACCTTTTCCTGCCTGTTCATCATGTCTTTAGCCAGAGTCAGTGGATTTTTTTTTCCGGCAATACTTTACTAATTAAACATTCTACGTTTTAGAATACAGTTTCTCACCAGCTGATAGCTAAACATTCCATAATGAGCATGAGTACACGACTTAATTTCAGAATGGTCACTTATCTCCGCTTGTTATTTTTTTCATACTCTGTATGTTATTATCTCTTTTCATTAATCACTTTCATTTCCACTACGTTCAGTTTTTACAATATAGAAACATGACAAAAAGTATCATTTGCTTCTCAACGATGAACCAACTCGGAAGAAAAAGACTACACGAAGTTAATGAACTTTGAAGTCACGGTCATTTGAAGAAAATTATGAAAACATGCAAGGTTAAAAAAAAAAGAAATAGGAAGTCAAATAATCAAATGGACGACAAGAGAAAAATAGTCTATAGGCTAAAATTAATTCGTAGGTCATATGAATCTAAAACATGTACAACAGCTCAACATGAACTCAAGTGCACACAAACACACACACACACACTCGCGCGCTTATCATATCAACCATAATCTCCAACGTATGAAAAAAAAAAACAACAATTATTAAAGTCCAAATCACTAAAAAAAAAAAAATGAAACGTACATAATTCAAAAAACCAAGCAAACAATTCCCTTCACATTTTGGTCCATGGTCACAGAAGAAACAGAGGTGGGGGATGAAGGCTTTGACAGAGGATTGCAGAGACGAAGCAGAGAAAGGAAACACAACAACAACATAGTTTTCTTCTAACACCAACGTGCACATCGACAGACCGTCCACGGATATGACATCACGATCACAATGTACGCCCAGCCTGGAAAACGCAAGTTAGATCCTCTCATTCCTCATTCCACACACGACACACCTAGTCCACATAGACCCACTTCAAGGTAGACAAACCTGGTATTACACAACATCGACAAAGACATGTGGGCATTTCTTCTGTTATCATTAAAAAAAAAAAACACAGTTGGTGTGACATGGAATCAGTGGAACCACATCTATACTCTCGCGCAGAGAGAGAGAGAGAGAGAGAGAGAGAGAGAGAGAGAGAGAGAGAGAGAGAGGTACACACCAACACACGACTTTAGATTCTGGATACATTATGTACAATCTACGATAACGTTTGAAAGGTTTACACGTGTGAATCTACTAATATTGTTAAGCAATGAATAAGAAATAATGTGTATCTGGATGTAATTTTTGGGGGTTAGTTTTTGCACGCTCTGGTGGGTCTGTGTGTATTATTGATGAAACAAAACAAAACTGAAGAAAAAACCCATCGAAAAGCAAATCTTCAAGGAAACGTTCGGTCAAACAATGCATAAAAACTGCTGCAAATATCCACGTCTCACTACAGGAGTGCAAACTTATTTAATTGATCCGTGTTCTATGTGTAGAGAGTAACTGATTATGTGCGTGTGTGTGTGTGCTTGCGAGTCTGAATGAGTGTGTGTGTGTGTGTGTGTGTGTGTGTGTGTGTGTGTGTGTGTGTGTGTGTGTGTGTGTGTGTGTGAGAGAGAGAGAGAGAGAGAGAGAGAGAGAGAGAGAGAGAGAGAGAGAGTGTGTGCGTGCATGCGTGCGTGCGTGCGTGCATGTATGTGTGTGGGTGTTTGTGTGTGTGTGTGTGTGTGTGTGTGTGTGTGTGTGTGTGTGTGTGTGTGTGTGTGTGTGTGTGAGTGTGTGCGTGCGCGTGATTGCGTGCGCGTGATTGCGTGTGCATACATGCCTCTGCACGCGTGTGTGTTTGTGAAACTGACGGTGAACGGACCCAGGGCAGAAATGCTTCATAACCCAGTTTTGAGGAACACTAATTGTCACAGTACAGCACAGCTCAGTCACTGCTGCATGTGATGTTGCGTCAAGTCCAGCCGACCGCACAGGGCCATATCAGGGTTGGGGGACATAAATGGAAATGAGAGGGAAAACATGAAATGGAGGGATAAAAAACGCAAATACACAAGAAGTACATATTTACTTGTAATCGATCCATTCCGCCTCGGAGGTATGTGCGCAAACCATAGTATTCATAAACTCTATTATTCAACGACACATGATACACAAAATAAGCAAAATGAAAAAAAAAAAAGAGAAGAAGAAAGAGATTGAGAAGAAAAAGACTTCATTTTCATGTTCACCATGGTTTCATGTTGAGACTCAAGTGTTATCAATTACAGCAAGTTTTTAATCAGTTTTTTTTTTTTTTTTTTTTTGTTAAGATGAACAGGGCCTCTCTAATATCAGTGCTCTAAAAACGTCCTCTAAGAGTTGCAGCAGCAGCAGCAGCGGGCTGATAGTTCAACTCTAGCAGTGTGAACACAAGCAGTATGAACTGAAGCTGGTGAACTTTTAGCTACAACACACTTCACAGCATGCAGAATTGGGAGGTGAAAAAAAAAGGAGAAAAGCTCTAGAACCAGCGGCAGTCACAAAAAACAACGCGCCCCCCCCCCCC
>JADBJO010000033.1:727500-747500 GCA_016801955.1 Conus betulinus | reverse complement strand
CATCTCCATCCGTCTTTCCTCTAAACAGGTTCGCTGACCCTTAGCCGAGAAGGGCCTGGACCGCCCCCCCCCCCCCCCCCCCACTCCTCCTTCAATCTGATTTACCCTGCTCACCTCCAGCAGGTTACCCTGGCCCTTGCACAGGGCGTGCAGGGCGCCCAGCAGGACTCCCAGCAGCAGGGGGCTGACGGCCACACACCAGCCCACGTCCTCCGCCCAGCGCTGCTCGTACCCCACCACGCGCTCCGGGTAGATGTACACCGCGAAGTTGTAGATCAGCAGACTCTGCGCACAGCGGATCATTGGTTGACTTAGGTTTAGTTTAGCCTTTAGGGAAGGTTAGGTTAGGGTAAGTCAGGTTAAGTTAGATAAAGTCAGGTCAGCCTTTAGAGAAATGTTAGGGTAAGCTAAGTCAGGTTAAGTTAGATTAAGTCAGGTTAGCCCACAGGGAAGATTAGGTTTTAAGCTAAGTGGTTAGGTTTTATTAAGCCAGGACAGCCTCTAGGGAGGGTTAGATTAAGCTAAGTCTGATGAAATTGGAGTACGTCAGGTTAGCCTTTGGAGAAAGTTAGGTTAATCTCAGTCAATTTAGATGAGATTAAGTGAGGTTGGCCTTTAGAGAAGGTTCGATTAACTAAGGTTAAGCTAGATTAAGTCAGGTTAGCCATTACAGAAGATTAAGTTAAACGCATTCAACGTCTAACTTGCGCTGAAGTGACTGAAGATAAGTGATCGCTCGTTCTTTTTCGTTGTCCTAATTGTTTTGTATCTTGCCTGAAGAAGCCCTAAGAGGTCGAAACGCGTCGTGTTTTGTCTTGTGATTCGTTTGTCCACTTTTTTTTTGGCAGTTCGCTAACATTTATTTAAGATTTGTAAAGTCAGGTTAGCCTTTAGAGAAATTCATGTTAATCTAAGTCAGGTTAAGTTAGATTAAGTCAGGTTAGCGTTTAGAGAAAGTTAGTGAAGCTAAGTCTGGTTAAGTTAGATCAAATCAGGTTAGCCTTTGGAGAAAGTTAGGTTAAGCTAAACCAGGTTAAGTTAGATTAGTCAGGTTAGCCTTTAAGAAGGTCAGATTGAGCCAAGTCGGGTTAAGGAAGATTAAGTCAGCTAAGCTTTTAGAAAAGGTTAGGTTAAGTCAGATAAAGTTAGATTAAATCAGGTTAGCGTTTTGAGAAGGTCAGGTTAAGTTATGTCAGGCTAAGTAAGATTGAGTCAGGTTAGCCTTTACAGACGGTCAGGTTAAGCTAAGTCAGGTTCATTAAGATTAAATCAGATCAATTATTGGTTTGATCTGGCTGGGTTAGGTCAAACTTGTGGTCAAGGTGGGTCATTGGTTTAACGTCGACAATAACGTCTGGTGTGAAAGGCCGGGAAGATCAAATATCCCAGACAAAAATGGAGGGAAGGCGGGGCACAGGAGAATGACGTACAGAGAGAAGAGAAGGGGGACATACGTTTAATAAAAATCGAGCTTTCGCTGAAAAAGGTTTCTCCAGACAATAATTGAAATCAAAGAGCGAGTTTAAACAACCCAGGTACAACCCCCGTTATCTTCGATACAAACAGGAGCAACGAGTCTTTTAAGGGTCTGAGTTCAGAGAGGTAACAGTTTTCAATCATTTTCTTCTCCATGCGCATAAATTTTAACAATTTCTGATTGGTAATCATCATTTAAACGGTTCATACTCTCCACACTACTCACAGCAGTGGTAACGGAGGCCATGCGTACCACACACTCATCCAGATCCGTTCAATGGGCAAGCGGAAGGCTTCCTGACGCACTGAAACACACACCAAAATCACCGCGTCGCCAGTCAGCATGAGTAAAGCTGCAGAGACTGTTTGCGTTGCTTTGATTGGTTATAGCGGCAAGCGCTGTCTGCATTGTGTTGTGTAGTCATGGGGGCAAGCAGTGTCTGCGTTGTGTTGTGTTGTCTAGTCATGGGGGCAAATGGTGTCTGCGTTGTGTTGTCTAGTCTAGTCATGGGGGCAAATGGTGTCTGCGTTGTGTTGTCTAGTCATGGGGACAAGTGGTGTCTGCAGTGTTCTCTCTAGTCATGGGGGCAGTGATGTCTGCGTTGTTTTGATTAGTTATGGGGACAAGTGCTGTCTGCTTTGTTTTGACTGACTGCGGGAGAAGCGCTTTTTGCTGACTGGTTATGGGGGCAAGTGCTGTCTGGGTAATTCTGGGTCGTTCTGTGAGGTAATGGGGGCAGAGGCATCTGTGTTGTTCTCATTGGTTTTGGGTGCAAGTGCTGTCTGCTGACCGGTTGCAGGAGCAAGTTCTGTCTCCGTTGTTTTGACTAGTTGCGTGGGACAAGTGCTGTCTCTGTTGTTTGTTGTTTTGACTAGTTGCGGGGGGCAAGTGCTGTCTCTGTTGTTTTGTTGTTCTGACTAGTTGCGGGGGCAAGTGCTGTCTCTGTTGTTTGTTGTTTTGACTAGTTGCTGGGGTAAGTGCTGTCTCTGTTACTTGTTGTTTTGACTAGTTGCGGGGGCAAGTGTGCTGTCTCTGTTGTTTGTTGTTTTTGACTAGTTGTGGGGGCAAGTACTGTCTCTGTTGTTTTGACTAGTTGCGGGGGCAAGTGGTAAGTGCTGTCTCTGTTGTTTTGACTAGTTGCGGGGGCAAGTGCTGTCTCTGTTGTTTGTTGTTTTGACTAGTTGCATGGGGCAAGTGCTGTCTCTGTTGTTTGTTGTTGTTTTGACTAGTTGCATGGGGGGAAGTGCTGTCTCTGTTGTTTCTGTTGTTTGTTGTTTTGACTAGTTGCGGGGGCAAGTGCTGTCTCTGTTGTTTTGACTAGTTGCGGGGGCAAGTGCTGTCTTTGTTGTTTTGACTAGTTGCGAGGGCAAGTGCTGTCTCTGTTGTTTTGACTAGTTGTTGCAAGGCAAGCACTGTCTCTGTTGTTTTTTTGATTAGTTGCGGAGGCAAGTACTGTCTCCCTTGCTTTGACTAGTTGCAAGGCAAGCACTATCTCTCCTTGTTTTGATTAGTTGCGGGGGCAAGTACTGTCTCCATTGCTTTGACTAGTTGCGGAGGCTAGTACTGTCTCTGTTGTTTTGACTAGTTGCGGAGGCAAGTACTGTCTCCCTTGTTTTGACTAGTTGCAAGGCAAGCACTGTCTCCCTTGTTTTGATTAGTTGCGGAGGCAAGTACTGTCTCCATTGCTTTGACTAGTTGCGGAGGCCAGTACTGTCTCCCTTGTTTGTTGTTTTGACTAGCTGCAGGGGAAAATGCTGTCTACGTTGTTTTGACTAGTTACGGGGGCAAGTGCAGTCTCCATTGTTTTGACTAGCTGCGGGGGCAAGTGTTTTATGTTTTTTTTTTTTTTTTTTGCCGATTTGTTACAACAGAGACAAGCGATGTCTGGGTCGTTCCGAGTGGTAATGGAGGCATGCGGCGTCTGTGTTGTTCTCATTGGTTACGGGGGTATGTGGTGCCCCTGCGTTGTTTTGATTGGCTGTTGTGGGATGTGAAGTCTGCGTTGTTCTGACTGGTGGGGAGGGGGGGAGGTGGTGGGAGCAAGTGGTGTCAGCATTGTTCTGACTGGTTTGGGGTGGGGGGGGGGGGGGGGGGGGTGATGCCCACATTGTTTTGAATGGTCGGAGCGACAAGTGGCGTAAGCGTGATTCTAACTGGTTATAGGGGTAAGTGGTATTTGCTTTGTATGTGTCGTTTATTGGGGCAAGTGGGGTCTGCATTGTTCTGATTGATATGAAAGCAAATGGTGACTGCACTAGTTATTGGGGGTGAGTATGGTCACTTTACCTCAGAGGATAGGTGTTAAAGAGAGAGAGAGAGAGAGAGAGAGAGAGAGAGAGAGAGAGAGAGAGAGATATCTTATTCAGCGGTCCCACTGTGTAATTTCTATTCATAAAAGACAAGCCGAAAAGGTTTTTTTTCTATAATTGAAAAGCGATGATATCTATTCGATAAAAGCTCTAAGAATTTTGTGCGGGGAACAGTCATCTACACCTTCCTGACGGTCAGAAAGACGTGAGGCATGCTCACCAGACAGACAGAAGAGAGGCAGACAGAGAGTCATACCATAGCCGATAATGATAGGAACCATGCTGAAGATGATCAGGGCGAACAGCAGTCGATCCACGTAGAAGCGAACCACCTGGTATAGGTAGACTCCACACTGCACGGACAGAGACATGCAGACACACATTCTTACACTTTTGTTCCTGACGACATGCACGTGATACTGTGGTGCCACCAGTGCGGCGGAAACCAAACATGACTCTCTCCCTCACACACACACACACACACACACACACACACACACACACACACATCTATCTATCTGTGTCTATCTATCTGTTTATTCATCCATGTATGTATGTATGTATCTATCTGTTTACTCATCTATCACTCTAACATGACCACTGTTTATAAAATAAAAATATATATTAGTGTTCATAGGAATGGCAGTAACAAAAATCATAAACATGCGTCCCTCTATGAGAGAGAGAGAGAGAGAGAGAGAGAGAGAGAGAGAGAGAGAGAGAGAGAGAGAGAGACAGACAGACAGACAGACAGACAGAGAAGACCAACACACAGAGAAGGGCAGAAAGACAAATACAGACAGGAATGTGACCGATCTCTAACTAAAAAAAAGAAAAACAAAAAAACGAACAAACAAACCAGAGCATTGCTCCACAGAAAGAAACAACTATGACGGTATTGACCCCAAGGCGACCAGCGGACAGTACCTCCGCAGCGTACGGTGCAGTGAGGAGGAAGGAGAAGAAGCAGAAGATGGCCAGCAGAAGCTCAGGACTGCGGAAGAACATCATGAGGGGGCGGGGCAGGGCCGGCCACACGTTCTCCCACACCACTAGCACGTGCAACACCTGTTTCAAGAGGCATTCCTTATGTCACCGTGCTGGCTACGTGGCCCCATATCACTAGATCACGCGTACTCTCTAACCACTAACACGCACAGTACCTATTTAAATAGTGCCATATATATATATATATATATATATATATATATATATATATATATATATATATATATATATATATATATATATATAGAGAGAGAGAGAGAGAGAGAGAGAGAGAGAGAGAGAGAGAGAGTCTGCCAAACATTTTCCTCTCTAACAACCCCAGCTCACCCTCCCCATCCCAGTGGTAGTCACCGTGATACTTCTTTTCACTGCCCGTTGCTGTTATAAACATTGATACTGTTAAGGGAGAAAAGGACAAAGAATGTAACATTTACGAACATTTTTGTAATGTACACAATTTGCTCCCTTATTGAATGATGAAAAAAAGATCACGAGACGGAATTAAAATACGCCATCATTGCTCTTCCGCGCTGAATTTGCCGAAAATTCTGTTACACTGATGCTTTGCCATTGCATTGCAAAAGTTTTTCTTTACGTTTCTTTTTTCTTTCTTTTTTTTTTTTTTTTTTTTTTTTTTTAAATCAGAAGCTGGTTCAGAGGGAATAACTGGTAAATTGCAATAAAAGTAGTGAAAAGCAGGCCAAAACGGTGCTGACTAATCCACGTACAAATTCGCTTTTCTTCAATGAATGTAACGATATACGCGTTTTTTCCCCCACAAAACTACCAACCCTGCTGTGGCCTCCATAGTCGGCAGGGCTATCATCAATATGACTTGACCACAGAACTACATAATTTGACGTCATTCAAGAAGCGCATGCGAACGATTTCTCTCTTCCTGGAGAAAACCCAGTGTGTGTGTGGGAAAAATAACGCGTAACGGACACCTAAAAACACACAAATTGTCCAATTCTAACGCCAGTCTGGCTTATTTACAGATGTTGTACAACTGTAAGAGATGAACTTTTTTTTTGTGTGTGTGTCATTCTTTCCCGAATCCGCTCGTGAGCTACTGCGGCAATTTGTTGGAAATATAGCCAGTTTATTTTTTCTTGGTGACGCCATTTTCGTTTCAGCCTAAAAGGCGTAGATAACGTTCGTTGTTTTATGACGTTGCAATCAACCGAATCTGTACCATCTATGATGGGCAATTATTTATCTATTTTCCTTACTGAAGAGAGAGAGAGAGAGAGAGAGAGAGAGAGAGAGAGAGAGAGAGAGAGACAGGCAGACAGACAGGACAGACAGACAGACAGACAGACAGAGACTGATCTGACTGACAAGTGGTGGAGTCCCAGCAGAACGTAGGCGAGGTAAATTAGGAAGGCCATGAATGGCGACAAGCCGAACTTGGCGAACGTGTGTGGGATGGAGATGAACAGGAAGGACAGGCCTACACACACACACACACACACACACACACACACACACACACACACACACATATGCACAAACGCACACACAAATACCCCCCCCACCCCCCCCACACACACACACACACACACACACACGCGCACGCACGCACGCACGCACAAAACATACACACGCACACAAACACACACATGCACATGCGCACAAATAAAATACACACACACATACATACATACAGACGCATGCACGCACGCACACACATGTACTAACGCACACGATATTACCTGTATTCGCAAGAACACACATTTATTTACGCATGCACAGTGGAGTTTCTGCAACCATTTAAAACAATACTTATAACTGGCGAACCAAACCAAGAATGCTATCGTCAAAGACATTTGGTAAACGAAAAGTATCATATACAGGTGCCTGTGGGAGCCTGGTTGTATCATCATCAAATACGTTATGATTCCTGGTGGTCCCTTTAAAATTATGATTACGCCCCCCCCCCCCCCCCTCCACGTCCTCGGTACCCTCCACACACCAGTCATAGTCTTAAACTGCCTTAAGCCCAGTTATGTAACATTCCACACTGTCTGGACGTCAAGTGAAAAAAGTTTGGTATCAGTATTGCAATCTGGACTCAATTCTATCGGTCTAACATCGAAAATGTACTCACTTACTCAGTTACTGTGTGATATGGATCAGTCTCACGCAGAGACAGTACAGGAAAGAGCAGGAGAAAAAGAACAACAAAGATAGGTAAATAAACGTGCACATTTGTAAGAAGAAGAAGAGTGTACGAGTGAGTTCAGAATTTAAAACAAAAGGTCAGTAAGCAAGTATGTAAGATGGTAAACGAGTGAGCGAGTACATGAGCGAGTGTCGGGGTAAGTAGGTAAATGAAAACATTTATGTCAGTGTCGGTCAGGCTGCCAGTGAGTAAACCTGTATGCACTAATTAAACAGGTTTGTAAGTGTCTGCAAGAATGTGAGCAGGTCTGACAATAAATAAGTTACTAAGCAAGTTAGTAATTATCTGCGTGTGTGAGCAAGTATTACGATAAAGTTTACGAAGCAAGTTAGTAAGTGTCTGCGTATGTCAGCAAGTATTACAATAAATAAGTAACTAAACAAGTTAGTAACTGTCTTGCGTATGTAGACAAGTATTACAATAAATATGTTACTAGCAAGTTAGTAATTTTCTGCGTATGTGAGCAAGTATCACAATAAATAAGTTACTAAGCAAGTTAATAATTGTCTGCGTACGTGAGCAAGTATTACGATAAATAAGTTACTAAGCAAGTTAGTGTCTGCACATGTGAGCAAATGTTGTAAGTAATGAGTAAATAAGCAATCAGTCCACAAAGCAGTTAGTCAATCCATCAATCAATCAGTCAAGTATGCCCACTCCACCCCCCATGCCCCTCCTATATCCGGCCCTGCTGTGGCACAGGCCCTGTGAGAGGATAACATTATGGCCAAACTCACCTGACTTGACGCCGTGGGCGTGGCCGAACCAGCCCGTGTTGTAGGCGGGATCCACGTAGGGCGCTATGGCCACCAGCACCAGGTGAGGGAGACAGCCGTAGAACAGCAGCATGGCGCCCACGGCTCTGCAAACCGCCACACACATACACAGACATACAGACACACACAGAGACAAAGAGAGACACACATGTATGCACGCGCGCGCGCGCCCAGTGCGCGCGCGCACACACACCACACACGGGTATGAAAGGTATGTGTGTGTGTGTGTGTGTGTGTGAGAGAGAGACGAGAGAGAGAGAGAGACGATGAGAGGAGAGAGATGCGAATGAGAGAGAGAGAGAGAGAGAGAGAGAGAGAGGAAAGAGAGGATAACAAAAGAAACAGAAACATAATCTTCTGTCATCGAAAAAAAAATGTGAGAGAACACAACACAGTTTGGCGAGCCTCACCCATGCGACATACAGACACACGCAAAGAAATGAAAGATAGCCACATGTATCCACGGCCGCGAGCGCCAAGTGCGCGCGCGCACACACACACCAAATGTGTGTGTGTGTGTGTTGTGTGAGAGAGAGAGAGAGAGAGAGAGAGAGAGAGAGAGAGAGAGAACGAGAGAGAGAGAGAGGAGAGAGAGAGAGAATTGTTTTCTAAGAAACCAAACAAGAAAAAGCAAAAGAAGGAAAAAGGGGGAGGGTAGGAGAGAGAGAGGGAGAATTTGTAAATGAGGACCAAAAAGAAAACACCTGTCATCGAAAAAAATGATCAACACCCTTCCTTCCTTCACCCACAGTCCCCACAAAACCAAATGATAATCTAGCATCCATTTTTTTTTTTGCCGATTTCGTCCTTGAGTTCTGTGTACCCACAAACAAGCAACAGATTGTTCTGATTAACACCAAAGAAGATAAAGACAATAACGAGGAGGACATGACTACTTTTCACTGTCAACTGTTTTCATAAGTGCCCCCAAACCGAAAAGTCGGGTGAAAGGTCTTTGCGCTTCCGTTCGCCGAACAATGGTCCCCAAATTTGTCTCTACGTTCTCGTAGATCTTCAAAATACATCATAATAATCGTGGTACATGCATCACGGTCTTTCCCGCCGCTGGAACAACGATTGAAGTGCGGTTGCAATATGTCAATCGACATTTGGGGTGGTGGTGGTGGTGGTGAAATTCCTATGGCCATACATTACCCACACCTTAACCAAAAGGTAAGGTGACAACCACGTGACAAAGGCAAAGGTAAATTGACAGTCCTCTTTTCGGTCGATCTCAAATCTCTTACACACACACACACACACACACACACACACACACACACAACAATCAAAAACACACCAACCCAAAAAAGCAAGCAAACAAACAACGTACAAACAAACATTCAAACAAACGCAATTGTCGCGGAAGATTTCACTTCACGAAAACAGACGGCAGAAGCTTCAGGACGGCTTGCCAAGCTCCTCGAGCAGAGAAAGACAAAAATCACCGCTTCGCCCCCGTGTGTTTATGAATGTTTAAAATGCATTTCTGCCCACTGCCCCGTGACAGCTCCCGCAGAGAAGATGTTAGGGTTCCCCGAGATCGACGGATGCTAATGACCTGTTTGAGATGCTGGGGCTGTCCTCTTCCCTCCCCTCTCCTCCCTTTGGTGCTTAAAATTGTCTCCCTTTTTGAAATTCAAGCTGCAGGGAAAATTTTTTTTTTTTTTTTTTTTTTTTTTTGCGCTGGAAACAAGGGGTAGCGAGAGAGAGAGAAAGAGAGAGGCTGGGGAGGAAAAGAGAGAGAGAGGGAGGAGAGAGGGAGGGAGAGAGAGAGAGGGAAGAGAGAGAGAGAAGAGAGAGAGAGAAAGAGAGAGAGAAGGAGAGGAGAGAGAGAGAGAGAGAGAGAGAGAGAGAGAGAGAGAGAGAGAGAGAGAGAGAGAGAGAGAGAGAGAATGGGACAAAGCGAGAGCCAGACAAGCGGGCGAAAAGGGGATGAAGGGTTGTTGGAGGCAGAAGGAAGGGGTAAGGGAAAGAGTGACTCTGTGATTAAAAAACTTACGAAGAATGGCATCTTCAGACAGGAATAAAGATCGAAACATCACACAAACATCACAACACCTCCACCTACACGAAAATTTTCAGTCCAGTGGACAGAAACTCAACAGTGCTGGAACTGCTTCTTTCTAAAACATCAAACTGATCATGTGAACTGAAGGTGCTACAATTTAACGTGAATCCCTGTCCAAGGCCATTCCTCAGGGTGTACCGGAGGCTGGACGTCCCAGCGACAAGGTCCTGGATGGGTCATAGAAAGGACTGGACTGGTTAAAACACACTCTGTCACGTACGACGGAAGACACAGACGTGGAGATCAATGACCGTCCATGCGTCCGTCACGATACCCCTACGACCCGCTGCTGCGGGATAATCCGTGGTGAGCACTGTGTGTCACAGACATCGGCACCGGTCAGTTTCTCGGGGACTGCCGGCGGATGAATTTGGTGGAGTCTCAGACAGGAGGGACCCGAAGTCAAGTCGCTAGATCCTTGCCTGCAGACCTGACGGTCGTGAGTCCAATCTCACGCGGGAAGAAACCTCTCTGTCCACCCGGCAGTAAATGGGTACCTGATTCAGTTCAGGGAACGCTAAAGGCGGCGGAAGAAGAGAATCGCGCTCCGCCTTCCAAGACACCATGTTCCACACACGGCGAACCTCAACCAGTTTACTGCCCTTGGGGTGTAGCCTATTAGACTTAACCTTTAACCTCAACTCATCAGAGAGGGTCGCTCACGTATGGCTGGCCATGTGAAAAAACAACTGTCGGTAGGGGGGTTTAGCAGGTGGTGTCTAGCTTGCGTATCATGGATTGCAGCAGTCACATTCGAACACCGCTCGCAGCATCGTAATGTCTCCTCTGGTTGGTGGCCTCACGCTGACCAGGTCATTGACTGCTCGCTGCAGAATGCCTGTGTTGGGGCAGTGACAAAACTGACCAGAGTGTCTGTCACTCTGTGTGGGATGGCCGGGTGGAGCGGCGTGGAAGTTCTGCTACTGAGGTGGCACAGAACATGAGAGCAGCATGAAACAAAAATTTTTTTCCCTCAAAGCAAAGTAATCATGTTAATAAAATCATGCAATCACCTTACATTAATATCTGATGGAATGAGATATCTAAATTGTTTACACACTCGCACACATACACACACATGCGCACGTGCGCGCGCGCACACACACACACATATCCATTCATCTATCTATCTGTCTCTCTCTCTCTCTGTGCTTTCAGCGTTTACCTTGTTTACAGGAGAAAAAAAAACAAAAAAAAACAACAACAAAAACCCAAGAATGCACTTAGCAACAAGCACCGGAAACATTGAGTAATGACATGAAGAAAACAAGTAAAGAAATTGTGGGAAGAGGAGTAAGGGACAGGAAGTGCAGGCAAAGCAGGGGCGAATGGGGAGAATGGGGAGGGTTGAAGTGGGACAGAGAGAGAGAGAGAAAGAAGAGAGAGAGAGAGAGAGAGAGGAGTGAGAGAGGGAGGGAGGAAGAAAGGGACAGAGAGAGGGAGGAAGGGAGAAAGAGAGTGTGTGCGTGTGTGTGTGTGTGTGTGTGTGTGTGAGAGAGAGAGAGAGAGAGAGAGAGAGAGAGAGAGAGAGAGAGGAGAGAGGGAAGGAGGGAGAGAGAGAGAGAGAGAAGAGAGAAGAAAGAAGAGAGAGAGAGAGAGAGAGAGGAGGAATGGAGAGAGAGGGGGGGAGGGAGGGTAGGGAGAGAGGCAGAGAGAGAGAAAGAGGGAGAGAGAGGGAGACGGAGAGAGAGAGAGGGAGAGAGAAAGGTGTGTGTGTGAATCTGTTCATAAAGACTAAAGGAGATAGGCACGTTCAAATAACTATCCATTGTGTGTGGTAAGGAATCACACTGAAATGATACATATCTATATAACCTCCCACGGATAAACATCCAGAGAGGTTCATGGTAGACACCTACATCTATCCATGAAACTGTCGATAGATAAACAGACAGGTCGTTGGGGCCGGGGCACACACACGCACGCACGCACGCACACACACACACACACACAACTGTCCATGGGTAAACACACTGACCGGTTCGTGGCCAGCACATACATTCATAAAACTGTTCGGGATAGAGAGACAGGTTCGTCGTGACAGACAGACAAACAAACAGACAGACAGACAGACACACACACACACACACACACACACACACACACTCACACACACACAACTGTTCAAAGATACACAGACAGAGCGGTTCGCCGCAGACACATACATCTACATAACTGCCCGTCAACAACAGACAGACGGGTTCGCGGCTGACACATACATTTATATAACTCTCCTATCGATTAACAGACAGACTGTGTGGCGGACTCATAAAAATCTACGTAACTGGTCATGGATAGACAGACAGGCTCGAGGTAAACACATACATCTACATAACTGTCCATCGATCAACTGACGGGTGTTTTCGTGGTAGAATCGTGGTAACCTAAATAACTGTTCAACAGACAGGATGCAAACGACACATACTTTTAGATCTGTATGAAGAAAAATGACACCACTTCTACTTCAGATCGTACTGTGCGCCCCCGTCCGAATGTTCCCCCCATTCATACACGTTTCCGTCTGTCTGTACCGTCGTCGTCTGTTTGTGTCCCCATTCGTGTTCGGTCCAGTTGGTAGGTATCCGTCTGGTCGTATCCACATTTCATCTGTATGTATCCCAGTCTGTTTTACTACTCCATTCGTGTGCGTTCCAGTATGAATGTATCCGTCTGGTCCTATTCCCACTATATCTGTATGTATCCCTGTCTGTGTTTCCATCCGTTTGTGTTCTCGTTCAACGTGTCCCCTTCGCTACCTATCCTATCTGTTTCTCCGTCTGTCTGTGTGTATCGTTACCTGTATGCGTCCCCATCCGTACGCATTCCCGTCTACATGTGTCCCCGTTTGTATCTATTCTTATCGTATGTGTCGTCAACATATATCCCCGTCTGGATGTGTCTTCATGCATATTTGTTGTCGTTCATGTGTCCGCATCTGTATATGCGGCCCCTCCCCCAGTCTCTGTGTGTGTCCCCGTTTGTATATCTTCTCATTATACATGTTCCCATCCATTCGTATCCCCAGCTGTGTAATTCTCTCTGTGTATGTATTCCCATATATGTGTGCTCCGTCTGCACGTGGTCTGTCTGTATGTATCCTCATGTGCAAATGCTTCGCCTGCATGTGTCTCCATGTTCCCGTCTGTGTGTGCTCCTGTCTCTGTGTTCCTGTCTGCTTGGGTTCCTGTCACTCTTGTTTCCTGTCTGTATCAGTTCCTGTCTCCATATTCCCTGTCTGTATGTGTTTCTGCCTCAATGCTTCCTGCCTGTATACGTTCTTATCTCTATGAGCCCTGTGTATATAGATTTCTGCCTCTGCGTTTGGTATGAATGTGTTTTTCTTTTCCCTGAATGTACATGTTTCTGTCTCCATGTTCACGGTGCATATGTGTTTCTGCGTCTATTGTCCCCGTGTACGTTTTTGTGTCTCTTTTTTTTTCCACGGGTGTGTTTTCGTCTTTACGTTCTTCGTGTGCAAGTGGTCCGTCTCTATGTTCCATATGTATGTGATACTACGCCAATAATCTTTGTGTGTGTAGTTTCTCTGCCTCTATGCTCCTGGCATGTCTGTATGTTCCCTGTCTGTGTGCGTTTCTGTCTCTCTATTCCATGTCTGAATGTATCTCTATTTGTATGCTTTCCCGTCCCCTTATCACCGCGCGTATGTTTACGGGTTTGTGTGTTCCCATCTTAATGCGTCTCTGTCTGTTAGTATCTATATATGTAACGTTTGCATGATAATCCGTCACTGTGAGGCCCAGTCTCTGTGTCTGTGTGTTCAGCTGTCCCCACAATTATGTGTTTCTGTCTTTGTCAGTTCCTGTTTTCTATAGCCTCGTCTGCATGTGTTCCTGTTCTTATCTCACTACACCCCCCCCCCCCCCCCAACAAAAAAAAAAAAAAAAAGAAAATGTTATAGTTTACCTCTTTCTGTGGAAGCTATTTGCGAATGGGTGTCTGGACTATGCGTTCATTATCTGTTTTTTTTTATATATTATTACTATAATTTTTTTATTTGTTGTAAATGTAATCCAGAATCATTTGGGTATTTTACCATTTTGGGACACAACGGCATGTGGACACACAGAGTTCATCCCTATTCGACGTTTTTTCTCCCCCTCAAAACAGCCTGAAGAAAAGTGATGGTCTTCTGGCCAGACTGGCTTAACAAAACACAAAAATCCAGTGAAGCAATCGGCCAATTTTGAATCCGGGATGAAATGCAAATGGACAGTGAGACAAAGGAGGATGGGCACGCTTATTCTGTTTGTGTGACCAAAAATCCTATGCATTCGAACAGCCACAGAGCGCAGCTGTCGTGAAAGAGACGAAAGGTGTGTACAGAGTTATGTGCACAATGTGCCTCAAGAAAAAAAAATATATACAAAGAATATGTTTAAAGCGTGTGTGGGAGCAGGGCAGGGTGGGATGTGTTTGTATGTATGTGTTTGTGTGTGTGTGTGTGTGTGTGTGTGTGTGTGTGTGTGTGTGTGTGTGTGTGTGTGTGTGTCTGTGTCTGTGTGTGTGTCTGTGTGTGTATGTGTGTGTGTGTGTGGGCCCACACACCATACGACGTACTACTCACACATTGAGGACGAGCTTTCTGTTGGTGAGGTGACTACCATAGGAGAGGAGGAGGATGCCGGCCCACAGTCCCAGTCCATACACATGGAGCTCAAGGGCATCCAGCCACATCTGCAAAACAGGTTCTCCGGTTTCAGACGCAAGGCACAATGAACAATTTTAACGCTGTCAACACGCGCCAAAGAACTTTAGTCGTGAAAGACGAAACCGCATTAATTAAGTCACGATCATTTATCTCTCTTTTAAACCAGACATCAATTACCTACCACTACAGCAGCAAGTGCAGCCAAAACTATGACAAAACACTAACGAGGATGTTAATGATGTGAATAATGATACTGAAAATGACAGAACCGAAACAACAACTGAAGACCACTCTTTGGTACTAAAGCATGAAGTATAAATCTTGTAACCATACTTGGCTTTGACACAGACCTAATACTACAAAACTGCTTCTATGACTGTTAAGTGCAAAACATAGAGAAGTAAAACACATACCAGACAGCCATCAAATCTAACATCTATTCAGTGGGTGTGAAAAGAAAATGTCAGTAATCTCGATGCTCTTCAAACATATGACAAATAACTATAATCTTACACACGCACTTAATTTTATGTGGAGCACACACACACACACACACACACACACACACACACACACACACACACACACACACACACACACACAGTCACACACACCACAGGTGTCAAATGTTGGATATAAAGCAACAGGAATATGGACTTGGTGTTATATGTCGTCATAATGTTGGAGGTTTAAATGGTTTCATTCCTGAACCTTTTGACTGTGAGAATAATATAAAGAACAAAACAAGATTATCTATAGACTGTGAAACTGGTTTCGACTTTCAAAATAACGAAATCTGATTTTATGGAAAGAGCAGTGATTTGTGTTGCCTGCCAAACAATATTTCAACTCATTTCAACAGACTCTGGAAGTGTAATGACATAAAGTCAGTTCGGCATTTCTGACATATTTGTACATCATTTTCGCCATAGGCAATCAAACAATTATAATTGGTACGTCCACTATTTCAGGGATCGACAGAGGGCTAAAAGTCATCACATATCCATTTCCTTTAGGATTTATTGATATAACAGGATACTGTATCCCAAATAAGTACTGAAAACCTTATTCATTTTAGCCCTCATGAACAAATGAGAATATCATTAAACAGTTCCATCTATAGCTAAACTGAAACAAGCAACTAAACAAAAGCGAAATCTGTAAATAAACTTATCATTCTCAATATCATGTAAGTCCTGACATTACGATTGTTTAATTCGTACGCTATTCTAAGGAGCTATGACCTTTACGGATAAAATATTCAAACCTATATCTCTCCAACAAACACACTCACTACATCCTCATCATCTTCCTCATCATCCTCATCATCATCAACACCAACACCACCAACAACATCAACAAAAAGGACAACAGCGCAAGATGCCAGGCTGCTCCAGCTCAGCACAGGTGAGAGAGGCAGGTGGCCCAGTACCTTGGCGTCCCCGAGCTGCATCTGCACGTACACGATGCCGTGCTCCTGGCGGGACAGGAGGTTGCCGGAGAAGAAGCGGTACAACGCGTCCGCTGCGTCCGGCACGGCGGCGTAGGCGTAGATCAGCACGATGAGCAGCACCAGGGCGTGGCGGGGGTCAGGAAGCACACGATCTGCAGGGGCGTGTTATCATATCATTAAAAACAAAGCTTGCCGTAAGAAATGTTTTGAAGTAGCGAATAGCAAGCAGGAGGTAAACACACACACACACACACACACACACACACACACGC
This sequence comes from Conus betulinus, assembly GCA_016801955.1. Classification (NCBI taxonomy): domain Eukaryota; kingdom Metazoa; phylum Mollusca; class Gastropoda; order Neogastropoda; family Conidae; genus Conus; species Conus betulinus. The sequence goes on along the minus strand of JADBJO010000033.1, from coordinate 731,280 downwards.
ACGCGCGCGCGCATACACACACACACACACACACACACACACACACACGCACGCACACACGCACGCACGCACGCACGCACACACACACACACAACCCAACAAAACAACAATGGCCAATACCTATAAGCTTTTGCCCCTTTAAGCCAAAGCTTAACAGAGTAAGCAAGGATTGTACAGAACACACAAGACAAATACCATAGTCGATGACGAACATAGCAATTTAAACAAACTCGTTCCCATTTGCAAGGACTGTACAGTACACCCAAAGATAAATATCAAAGTCGATGACGAACAAGTCAATCTAAACAACTTGTTCCCATTCGATTAAACGTTACAAAAGTAGAATATGCTTTCAGTTGGTAGAAAAAGCTAGCCGAAGAAAAAAGTAAATACACCCGGGTGCTTTAACCATTTTGGCAAATATTGCACGAGTAGATCAAGGTTAGCAATATTCTTTATCGTACTAACTGCTTGATCTGTCCACTATACAAATATTTCTAACCGAGTGCTGTCATTCACATGACATCCAAGAAGATATGTTGCACACATTTTATAACAGATTCAGTAAAGGACTCCCTTTTGATATTTCACCTGAGACCTTATAAGGACTAACTATTTGCCGACAGAAATCGTTTACTCTTCATTCAATCTGACCTTCACAGTTGTTTCAAAGCAACATCGGTTTTAATCACTCTTCTTACTTTTGCAGAATCAGGATTCTGTTAATATCTTAAAGACAACGTTCGTAAATCTGAACTTAATACACTTCAAGTCCCGAAATGGCCTTTGGAGTTAACTCGGCTTTAGACAACTTTCATGGAATTCCACATCGACTCTTGGTATTGCATCTCACGTTAAATTTATCACACTGATGGGGCCCTTTGGAAAAAAAATGCACAAGCGCTGAAATCGCTTATCTCTTCCTGTGTCCCCGAATTAGGGTTCAGATCCACAAAAACTATTTTTCAGTAGATAGTCAAATGATGGATCAGTCAGACTAAACTATATCGAAACCTATTATGTCACTTGTCAGAATTCATTCGCTGTTTATTGACTCAGACACACACTCATATACACCACCCCATACCCATCCCTTCCCCATTCAACACCCCCCCTCTCCCATTCCCTCCCTTCACACGCGCGTTCAGACGCGTACAAAAAGACTCGCACGCGCGCGCGCGCGCGCGCGCGCGCACACACACACACACACGCACACTCGCTCGAACACACTCATGCCACTTCTCTGCCATTAACACTTCCTTACTCAAGAAACCGAATCCTAGAGATTTACAAGTAATTGAGTTTTTAGGTCGTAACACCAATCTATTTCCCAAATGGGTAAAAATTAGATCTAGTGCGTGTATGTCTAAAACAGGGGGAGGTATGGTGGGGGAGGGTGGGGACGGCAGGGAGAGGCTAGTTCTACCGTTTTCACGCTTCGACCAAAATGGCGTGAACCCTAAAGACAGACGGCGTAACTCTCACGCCTGCGTAATTAAACAAGATGGACGCTGACAGCAAATCCACACACCCACTCAGTGTAGGCAGACTAATCCAGACTGAAGTTTAGACCTCCTTGGGCCCCGACAGCCATTGATCCGGCTGGACAGACCAGACACAAACAATCAATCTGGCAGATTTGGGAGGACCGAGAAGATCTGTGCAAACAATGGATGGGGCAGACGGAGACGGCGTTTGTGAGAGATAGCCCCCCCCCCCCCCCCCCCCCGAACAAACCGGGCTGACGGACAGAGACAGACTTCAGAAACACAACAATGAACCCAAGAGATTCTAAAAAGTAGGTGGAGGACGAAGCATTTTCGGAGATTGGGAGACCAGGACAGGTTTCTCTCTCTGACGAGCTAGAGACAAGAACCTGGAGGAGCGGAGCGGCTGTACATCACAGACGCAATCCCGGAGGGGATGGAGAGCATCGCAAAGCACTTCAGCGCCTCATCAAACCAAGGGAGCAAGGGTCCCTAAAGCTGTATTGAAAAGGCCTTTTTCCCGTTCAATATTTCACGTGAAACAGAAGAAGTAAGTCTGGCAATGATCAAAAGATAATAATCTACACTGTGCGCGACGTTTGTGCACGTGCGAGGCTGTGTGGTTGGACACTGACGGTCAGTTTGATGTGTGCGTTTTGCACAAACATACATACGTTATATGTTTATACATATTCTTTTGTGTACTGTTTAACTCTGCAAATATTATCATAATGTGGCCGTACTTTGCCCTCCTTCCTCTCCTTTCCCCCATCCCCTCGCCCTCTCCTAAAATCTGACTGGAAGTCAATAGTAATAATATAGTCTTTATTCTTAAAAAAAGCGAACAAAAAAAACTTGCCAATATCAACAAGTGAGGAGATGTGTAGAAACAGTTTATGTGTCAAGAGTTTGAGATAGATGCCAGGGCAACATTACGGTTGCAGGTTTAAAAAACATTTTGTAACTCTGTACTTGCTAAAACTCGAAAGAAGGCGCACCTTAGAGGTACTGAAGACCAGACTAGACGTAAACCCCATAAAGCGCCATGGTTTCAATAGTCCATATTACTGTGATCATTAGATCCGGGTTGTAGGCCGGATCCACGCCAAATCTTACAGGTGCATAGGCATCAGTCAATACATATTGTATGGCCTGATTTTGTTTCATCAAGATCCATGCATCTTCTCTCTCTCTCTCTCTCTCTCTCTCTCTTCTCTCTCTCTCCCTCCCTATCTTCGTTTTCTGGCGTAAGCACTGGCGTTCACAATTTGTGGATTTTTTTTTGGTTACGTATGCAAACGTCTTCAATCCCATCATTAAGGTAGCCACATTTCGTCTTCGGGAAGGATGTCTGCAGATGGAAACCACTGTGCATGTGTTTTATATTCGCGTCGTCCATTCCATCCTACCGGCACACGATGGCCTAGTTTTCTCTGACGGGTGGAATGGAATCTAACGTGCATGCCAGATGTTTTACGCATGCGTTCAGCCCCCAACCTCGGTTTAAAGTCCCAACCGAAGGACGAAGGGGCGACCAGAGTCTACAAAGTTACTGCCACCGAAGGAAAACCTCTTCCAACGCCCATTTGTGCAGAATTTGACAAGAGAAGTGATTGGTTGTTCTCAATTTTCGTAATCCTTAGTGTTGTTTATCTCGTCTGAAAAAGGCCTCAGAGGTCGAAACGCGTCGTGCTTTCTCTTGTGATTTCTTTGTCCACGTTGTCTGGCGGAGTTATTTCAAATACATTTTAAGATCCCTTCCAACCTGGCTATCTGAGAGACTATGGGTGTGCGCGTGCGTGTGTACGAAGCGCAAGTGCATGTGAGAAAAAGTAGAAAAAACAAAACAAAACAAAAAAACCAACAAACAACAAAAACGGTTGGTCTTTCTTCGTTAAAGTTCCTAGACCTGCTTGTGAGGTCAAAATCCTGTTGGCAAGTCTATTTTGCAACCTTCCGGCGCAAACGTGCCGAAATACTGGAAAAAAAAAAAAAAAACCAGCCAAACCAACCAACCAACCATTCGTCACTCACAACAGTGTTCACTGGTATGAGCGATGGCGTTAAAACGAGTGGAATTGTTCTCCTTTTTATATTTTGTTTATAGCTCCCTGTGTCATCGAAGATTTTCTGTTTAACCCCAAAAACTTGAAAAAGAAAAAAAAAAACGGTTTTCATCCGTAGATCAAAAGTGGCTGCACTATGAATTCATTTACATTCATCGTCGCAAATTGAGGGCCGAAAATATCCTGCCCACTTTCCGGACAAGTTCGCCCGGTTGTCGCAAGACACG
>JADBJO010000033.1:710000-722500 GCA_016801955.1 Conus betulinus | reverse complement strand
TTCTCCTCGCTTTCTTTTCCTTATTTGAAAGCACGTTCATGAATGCCAGAAAAGAATTATATATATATATATATATATATATATATATATATATATATATATATTCATAAAATCGAAAAGCAAAATCAACAGGAAAGAAAACCCCTCGAAGAAACAAAAGACAGATATGACAAGAAAAGAACAGAAAGAAACAAACAGAAAAGACGCATAAAACAAACGAGAAACTTTCACTTCTTAAGCACCACTTTCCAACAAGCCGTGATCACATATAATCTCTATCAGCCCGCCAATACCCCCCTCACCCCCCCCTTCCTCCACACATCACCCCTCCCTCTCCTCATCAACGTTCGTTCTCTCTCTCTCTCTCTCTCTCTCTCTCTCTCTCTCTCTCTCTCCGATGTCTGCGGCTGTGACAGCGGGCGACAACCCCCACAATGCACTCATCACCAACTTCCGTTTATGCGGCTCAATTACGGCCTGGGCCCCGGGGAGATCAATATCCGCTTTGTATCGATCTTTCCCTCCCTGCCGGACACTTGTGGCTATCTCGCATGCATGAAAAGGGCCCATGTTTTTTTATTTATTTATTTATTTATTTTTTTTTTTTTGGGGGGGTTGAGTTTTGTTGTTGTTTTCTCTTCCCTTTCTTTCTCTCTCAAGTAGTAGTGTGTGTGTGTGTGTGTGTGTGTGTGTGAACTGACTGGCTCTGACAAAAAGAAAAAAGAAAAGAAAACCTGAAATGCAATTCAAACTTTTGAACAAAAACTCAGGGCTCGGTTAGGGCCAGGGAATTAGATCATTGTGTACAGAAATCAATTTTTTTTTCCCTCAATGTTCTCTGAATATGACTTAGCTGAACAGCAGACATCATCAAGATCTCTGAACTGCGATATTTCTCTGGGACAACGACTGAAAGTCAAGGTTTTTAAGAATGAAGGTCAATGTTTTGGGGATGCAGATCAAGTTTTTTTTTTTTTTTCAAAAGAAATTCAAGTGGCTCGGGATGAAGATAAGATTTTTCCAAAATAAAGATTAGATTTTGTCGAATGAAGATCAAATTGTCTAGAAAGAAGGCCAAGAGTTATGGAACAGTCGGTATTCTAAAATGGATGTCATACTGGATGAAGGTCGAGTATTATTGAACGACGGTTATTTTTCTAGAATGGAGGTCAGGTTTTCTAGAATGAAAAGGAAGTGTTATAGCATGAAGGTCAAGATTTCTAGACGAAAGGTCTTTTTTTTTTTTTTTTTTTAGTGAAGGTCAAGGTCAGGGACTTTCGTGCAGATGAAGCATTGCGAGAAAACAAAACAAGCAAGCAAACAAACAGGAACACGGTTTATTTCATACAACACACACACACACACACACACACACACACACACACACACACACACACACACACATACACACACACACACACACACACACACACACACACACACACACACACACACACATGATCGTCTTATCTGATGATGTCTTTTTCCAAGTGTACAGAGAACGAGCGCAAGATGGGTGCCGATATTCTTAACCAGAAAGGAACTTGCATGGAATCGTGCAGATAAAGTTCTCGAACATGGACTTAATACCTGGCTCAAGTCCAGAACAAAGAAAAAAAAAAAAAGAGAGAAAAAAAAGGTTAACGCTTGGTCTTGATGAGATCAGCGTACGGTCGTATGACGCAGAAAGACGCCAGAAGAGAGAGGGTCCCTATCAATGGGATTACACAATGCCTGTGAAGAATAAAAACAGAAGACAAAGACGAAGATAAGGAACAGAAGACAAAGACGAAGATAAGGACAAAGAATAAGGAGAAGAAGGATGAGGAAGGTGGTGAGGAGGAGGAAGAGGAGGAGGAAGAGGAGAAGGAGGAAATGAGAAGGAGGGGAGGAAGAGGGCGAATACCAAAAAAAAAAAAGAAGGGGAGATAAGAAGGAAGCGGAGAGCGTGTAAGAAAAAAAGAGGAGGAAACGGAGGAGGAGGAGGAGGAGGAGAAGGAGGAGCAGGAGGATAAGAGGAGGAAATGAGGAGGGGAGGGAGAGGGCCAATAACAAAGGAGAAGGGGAGATAAGAAGAAGGCAGAGGACGTGTAAGAAAAAAGAGGAGAAGTCGGAGGAGGAGCAGGAGGAGGAGGAGGAGGAGGAGGAGAGGACGAGGAAGACGTAGAAGAAGAAGAGTCGTGGGATAGGGAGGGGATGCCAAGAAGGAGATGAAAAGAAGGAACAAGAACTTAAAGAAGAAGAACGTGACGGATAAGGAAAAGGAGGAAGACGTAAAAAAAACCAAACAAACCAACTTAACCTTCAATGTTTACTTTTTTTTTTTTTTTTTTTTTTAGTTATTCTTCCGATCACGGCTGGCATGGCATCTGGGGAGAGAGAGAGAGAGAGAGAGAGAGAGAGAGAGAGAGAGAGAGAGAGAGAGAGAGAGAGAGAGAGAGTCCTGACTGCAGACATAAATAAAAAAAAAAACTGACATAAATTTGATAGGTCTAAGTTGCCTTCAGGAAGAGAAACAAACAAACAAACAAACAAAAAAAAAAGCAAAAAACTACTTGCAGATACACAACACACACAGACACACTCAGAGATGGAGAACGTGAAGAAAGATGATGATGAGACAAGGAAGGAGGAGAAGAAAGAAAGTAGAGTTCAAGAAGCAACATCTTGGATAAGATCAGAGGAAGGAGGATGCAATGAAGAAGAAGAAGAAGAAGAAGAGGAGGAGGAGAAAAGAAGAAGAAGGAGAAGAAGAAGAGGAGGAGAGGAGGAGGAGGAGGAAGAAGAAAGAAGAAGAAGAAGAAGAAGAAGAAGAAGAAGAAGAAGAAATAAAGAAGAAGAAGAATAATAATAAGAAGAAACAAAAAGAAGAAGACATGAGAAGAAAAAGAGATGAGGAGGAGGAGAAGGATTAAGAGGAGGAACAGGAGGAGTAGGATGAAAAACAGATAAAAGATGAAAAACAACAAGAACAAAGAGGAAGATGGAGAGGACAAACAGAAAAAGAAAGTGAGGATGGAGGATGAGGAAGAAAACAGGAAATAGGGGGAGCAAGAGGTAAGGGGAATCGAAGCAGGAGGAGGGGAGAAGGAGGAGGAAGAGGAGGAGACGACGACGACGAGAAGGAGGAGGAGGAATGAGAAAAAGAAGCGAAGAAGAACGAGGAGGAGGAGGAGAAGGAGGAGGAAGAGAAACAGGAAGACGAGGAGGAGAGGATAGGACGAAGACGAAGAAGAAGAAGAAGAAGAAGAAGAATCCTAAGAAGAAGAAGAAGAAGAAGAAGAAGAAGAAGAAGAAGAAGAAGAAGAAGAGAGGAAGGAAAAGGTTGAGGAAAAACGAAGAAGAAAAAAGAAGAAGAAGAAGAAGAAAATAATGAGAATATAAGAAGAAGAAGAATGAGAAGAAGAATAAAAGAAGAAAGAAGAAGAGAAGGAGAAGAGTTGGTGGTGGAGAGGAAAGAGGAGTGAAGGAGGAGGAAGAGGTGGAAAGACTGACCCAGAAAGATTAGAGTGAAGAGGATGGAGAAAAAAGGAAGAAGGAGAAGAAGCAGGAAAACAAGAAGTTGAAACAGAGTAAATAAAACGATGAGCAACACGAATAAAAAGGGCACGTCAGAACATGAACAGAAGAAGAATGACGAGAAAGAGATAGTGAGAAAAATAGCAAAAGGAGAACGAGACGGAGAAAAGGTGGCATGGGAATAGAAGAAATAAATAAAGAAAGAAAGAAAAACGAGCTGGCGCAGAAATACAAAAAGAAAGAGGACGTCGAGAGGAAAGGTGAAGAAGAACAAAGAGAAGCAGTAAAAGAAGAAAGAACAGAAACAAAAAAAGTGGAGGAGGAGTGACAGGAGGAAGATGGAGTAAGAGGGGAAAGAGGAAGGGGGGTGGAGGAGAAGGAGAAAGGGGAAGAAGAGGAAAAGGACGAGAAGGAGGAGGAAAAGGAAGAAGAGAAAGAAGAGAAGAAGAAAAGAGGAGGAGGAGAAGGAGGAGGAGGAGGAACGGGTGAAGGAAAAAGAAGAGGAAAGAAGGAGGAGGAGGAGAGAGAAGGAGGAGGAGGATGAGTAGGAGGAGGAGGAGGGCGAGAGTAAGATGAGGGAAGATTAGGAGGAGGAGGAGAAGGAGGAGGATGAGGAGGAGGATGAGGGGAGGAGGAGAAGAAGAAGAAAGAAGAAGAAGAAGAATAAGAAGGAGGAGGAGGATGATCGGAAGGAGGAGGAGGAGGAGAGAAGAGAAGAAGAAGAAGAAGAAAGAAGAAGAATCGATTAAGCAACCCCCACCAATCGACCATCAACACCCACCCCCATCACAACAACATCATCAATAAACGAAAATTATTGCCAGCGCATCGATTGGGCGGCTGGCATGCTCAGCTGTGTGGTGTGGGGGGGGGGGGGGGGGGGGGGGGGAGAGGGGAAGGGGGGGGGGGAGGGGGGGCAGAAGGAACGGAGAAGACGGGAAAAAAACAAACCGCCTCGTTTCTTGTGGGCAAGAGTCTAGTAGAGGAAGCCTGCCTGCTGGTCTGTCGGAGCGGGCAGGCAGGCAGGTCGCCGGATCGTGGGCCATCCATCACCACTCCTGGGGCTCCTGGACCGCTGTGCTCACATGTAAATCATCAAACCTTCTTACAGCTGGGGTCACTGAATGGCAGCGAAGCGCCAAGTCCTCGCCTTATACGACGAAAGGACTTTCTCTCTTCTCTCTCTTTTCTCTTTTTTTTTTTTTCCAGAGAGGTGGGAATATCTATCAACCCTGGACCGCTATGCCAGCATGGGAATCATCGAACCTTCTTACGGCTGGGTCACTGAATGAACTCTGCACGAAGTCCTCGCCGAACGGAAAGAACGCTTTTTTTCTTTTTTTTTTTTTTGTTGTTGTTAATTTTGTTTCTTTTTGATTTAGGGATGAGGAAAGGTGCGGTGTGGTGACACACACACACCACACACACACACACACACACACACACCACACACACACACACACACACACACATATATATATATTCTTTGACCCATCTTCTTCTGTAGCTACAACCTGAAACGTTAGATATGATAATCTGAATACTGATAATAGCGCGACACACACACACACACACACACACACACACACCACACACACACACACACACACACGCGCACGCACGCACGCACGCACGCACACTCACACAGACAGACAGACAGACACACACACGCGCACGCACGCACGCACACAGACAGACAGACAGACAGACAGACAGACAGTTGATTTCATGTCGATTTGGATCCTTCTCTCCCAGCGGAATGCAGCCAGAGAAAAGAAAATGTTATGAACTTTTGACAGGGAAATATTTTGGATGCTGACAGTGTTAAATCTTGGCTGCTTTTCCCTGCAGGCGGAGAGGGAAGTTTTCTAAGAGTTGTGTGACAGGCAGCGCTGGAAAAACCTTTTTTCCTGAATGATGGGAAATTGTGTTTTGACACAAAATACATCTGAAAGGAGAGAGAGAGAGAGAGAGAGAGAGAGAGAGAGAGAGAGAGAGAGAGAGGAGCGAGAGAGAGAGAGGCCAGGGACACGAAAGAGAAGGAGAGGAAGCCTAAAAATGAGAGGGAGAGAGGAATCGAGAGAGGGAACGAAGAGAGAGAGGAGAGCCTAGAGAGGAGAGAGAGAGAGAGGCAGAGAGAAGAGAGAGAGAGAAGGGAGAAAGAGAGTGAGAGAGGCAAGAAGGTATAGGGGGAGGGAGGGGAGAGGAGAGAGGAAGAGCAGGAAGGAGGGAGAGAGAGAGCGAGCGAGAGAGAGAGAGAGAGAGAGAGAGAGAGAGAGAGAGAGAAGAGAGGGGGGGGAATGGGAGAAGGGGATGTCAAGGAGTTGAGAAGAGGGAGACAAGAGGATGAGAGAGATCATGAGAGAGAGAGAGAGAGAGAGAGAGGGGGAGAGCGAGAGAGAAGGGAGGGAAGGAGGGGAGGTTGAAGGGAGACTTCGACAGACAGACGGGCAGAGATGGACAGAGAGAGGAGTTATCGGCATTGCACGCCGGCACACACACAACACACACAACACACACCAAACACGCACACCACAACAGACTATGAGAGAGAGAGAGGAGAGAGGGAGGAGGGTAGAGAGAGAGAGAGAGGAGAGGAGAGAGAGAGACAGACAGGACAGACAGACCGACAGAACCGACAGACAGTTACAGAGGACCGAGGCCCGAGGCAGAGGGAGGCAGAGAGAAGGGATGAGTTCATCCTGTCAATGGGGTGATCCCGAAGATCATGACTGTTCCCAGTTGTCATCGTCGAATCTATTAATTACACCTAAAGAACCTACACCATGTAACAAACAAACAAAACAAAAAAAAAAAACACCAAAAAAAACCCATCGCGGGTGAATGCCATACGAGGATGGGAAAGAGGGGCAGAGAGTTACAGAGAAGGCACAAAGCAGAAGGTCAGTGGACACAGATCCTGCATACTTTCTATAAAGAAACAACAGAAACACACGGTGAGCGAGGAGTTGGCGTCCCATTATTGTTATAATCGCGAAACAGCTTGATCCCCCCCCCCCCCATCCTCCTTCTTTACCCCAGTTCCATTTATCACTTTATTGTCCAGTGTAGCCCTCCCTATCTTCTCCCCCCGCCCCCCCCCCCCCCCCACTCACACCGTCTTCTCTTGCTCCACTTGATCATCCTTCTTTCTCTCTCTCCTCTCTCTTCTCTCTCCCGACCCACATTCTCCCGAGTTTATGTTTGTATGGACTGATTGTTGAGCTGGTAAGACTTCCTCCCGCATCCACTGTCTCCCCCAACCACTCCCTGCCCCTGCCCCCTCACCCCTTTCCCGTGGTGGCCCCCTTCTCCTCTCCCGTCCTCCCTCGCCCACTTTCATTACAGTCCTCTCAACCATCAACTGCCACTTTCATACAGTGTTGCACAATCAATCCCACTACGCCCCTTCACCCCCTCCCCCCCCACCCCCACCCACCCCCCCCCCCCCCCCCCCCCCCCCGCCAGTGTTCCCTCTAACACACACTGAGATTCTTCCAATGTGTACAACCATAGATTTGTGAAGGCACAGCAAACTAGCGCAGACTGAAACCAGTGTTGAAACGCGTCTTTCTCGGATTATCATTGGCGAGCGCCAGAGCGAGAGAGAGTTGAGAGAGAGAGAGAGGGAGAGAGAGAGAGAGAGAAGGAGATAGAGAGAGAGAGCGAGAGAGGAGAGGAGATAGAGAGAGAGGAGAGGAAGAGAGAGTTAGAGGGGAGAGAGAGAGCGTTGTGAGAGGAGAGGTTTGGGGGAGGTTGGAGGATAGAGAGAGGGAGAGGTGGGGATGAGGGAGAAGACTGAAAATCAAACTTAACTTCCGTGACCCACATCAAGTTAACCAAAGATGACCTTAGACCTAGTCTTGTACCACTTTTGGCTGCTTACTGGTGAAACACCAGAATAACACCGCATGCCACGTGTGTGTGTGTGTGTATGTGTGTGTGTTTGTGTGGGTGTGTGTGTGTGTGTGTGTGTGGTGTGTGTGTGTGGTGTGTGTGTGTGCGTGCGTGCGCGTGCGTGCGTGCGTGTGTGCGTGTGTGTGTGCGTGAGTGTGGTGTGTGTGTGTGTGTGTGTGTGTGTGTGGTGTGTGTGCGTGTGTGTGTGTGTGTGTTGTGTGTGTGTGTGTGTGGTGTTGAGTGTTACGTGTCAAACAGAAAATTAACACCGCGAGCGTGCGTGCGTGCGAACGCGCGCGCGTGTGTGTGTGCGTGTATGTGTTAGAGAGAGAGAGAAGAGAGAGAGAGAGAGAGAGAGAGAGAGAGAGAGACGAGAGGAGAGAGAGAGAGCGAGCGTATGCGTGTGGGCGAGTTCAAAACGGCAGGAGGCAGGACAAACAATGCTGACAGATGTTACGAATCGATTTGAACGAAATTCCCTTCACATTACGTGTGAGATAGGGAATAGAAAAAAAAGAGAAAAAAAGGGAAAAGTTTGAAAGAGAAGGAACAGGAAGGAAAGAAAAAGGAAGAAACAGAAAAGAAAAAAAAAAAACAAAAGAAAAAAAATAATGAAAAGAGTATGGCGCTAAAAGATAAATGAAAAAAAGATAAAATGAAGGGAAAAAAATAGGGACAGCAAAGAAGGGAACGGCGCTATGCAAGAGAGAAATAAAGAAGAGAAAAGAAAAGAGAGCAAGACAGAGAGAAAGAATAAGGATAAAAAAAAAACGACAAATACCCGCGAACTCTATGAGGAAGGAAGAGGACAGAGAGCAGGGGGCAGGGAGGGAGGGGCGACGAACACTGGTGAGGATGGGTGGCCGGGGAGAGTGGCAGAAGAAAAGAAAGACGGTCCGTAGGTATCGGAAATTGCGTGTGTATATATATGGATGGGGATCGGGGGGGGAGGGGGGTGGGGTGGGGTGGGCGGGGGGTAGGAAGGTGGGGGGTGGTGAAGGAGGCCACCTCATTGATCTTGCGTTACCAGCCTGCCGGAGTCAGCAGTAGGTCGTCGCCCCACTGGCTATCATCAATATTTCATGGGCTCCTTTGTCCAGATGGAAACACACAGGAAAACAATTTTGTGAGAAATCAATTATTGCGCGTCCCTCTGCTGTATGGAGGAGAGGAGGGGGCGGGGGTGGGGGGGTGGGGGTGTGGGTGGAGTGGGGGTGGGCATGGGGCGGGGGCATGGAGTGGGTGCGGAAGGGAAAGCATGAGGGGAGTGCGTGAAAAAATCAAAGCGTCATTCCACGCTGCCCCAGAGAAAAGGAATCAGAACCAGCCGACCCGCAGACAGACAGACAAACAGACAAAAAAAAAAAAGAAGAGAACTGTACATCACTTTGGAAGACAGACAGAGAGAGAGAGAGGAGAGAGAGATGAGAGAGAGAGAGGAGAGAGAGAGAGAGAGTTGTCCATTCAGCAGTTAAAATCTTCTAGACAAGGGGGGACTACTATCGCATTCATCGGTACCTCGCGGACTCAAAAGTACATTATTTCATCCTTTTGCCTTAAAAACAGAGCCACACAAACATGTCTGTTAGCAAGCAAAGTTCCAGTTTTCTCAGACTTTTACGCAACCTTCGCTTCGACCTCAACAAACCACAAAGCCTTCACGATCTCCGTGACCTCACCGTCGACTTACAAAATGTATTGAAGTTATGCCTGTTGCCCCTCGGCGTTTGAAGAAAACAAAAATGAAAATAAGAAAAACCGTGGGTCACTGATGTATCTGGGGGAAAGTTCCTGGAGGCTTGCTGAGCCTTTCGTGGGCTAGTCGTGGCCTTTACTTTATAATCACCACTGCCACCGCCCCGGTCAGTTGGGTGTAGGGCGGCACATATTTCCTTCCTCGCACTACGAGTGACGACGGGACTAGCCTGTGTCGCCGGGGGACGGCTCTCGAGGCGGCGGGACACTTTGGCGACGAGGCGCTGCCACTCTGCGAACTACCCAGTGGCCTGCACGTCTAGCAGGGCTCTCCCCTGGCTGGGGGGGGGGGGGGGGGGGGGGGGGGAACGTCCCTCATGGGCGCAGAGTGGGCATGAACCTACGTGCAGCGGCTCGGCGACTTGTGGCTCGTGCGTCTCCCGAGTCGGCCTCACGCGGCACAGGACCGTCCCACTCAGCATGAAGACGGCCGCCCGGTAGCCCTGACGACGGCTTTGGAGGAACCACCACGACGACGACACCATCATCATCAACATCAACCGCAGCCGAACCACCTTCAGACAACCGCTCGGCGGTTCCAACGGCTACCTACCTCATCTCTAGGCTCCTGCCTGACGGGCCATCTTCCCTGGGACCCTCCACCCGACGCTAACCCAGACTTCTTGACCCAAGTTGCCAGTCTACAATGTCTATACCAAGACAAACGTCTCCATGTCACAGCTTTGGCTGTGGCACAGTGTGTGAGAAAAAAGATAATCGAACATAGCACCCGGTTCATTTTTGGATGATCCAGTATGATCCGCGTGTGCGTGCTGGAAGAGGAGCGGGCCGGGATGTTCGTGGGAGGCTGTGAGTGTACGCGTGAATTTACTGGCTTTGGTACCGGTGAATGTGATAGTAGACCCTCCTTGTCTAGAAGATTTAACTGCTAAATGGACGACTCCCTCTTTCTCTCTCTTCTTTTTTTCTTTCAGTTTGCATTGTCTGCTGAGATTCTCCAAATTTGCACCATCTACTAAGATTCTCCAGCGTTGTTCTAGTCTTTGAGATTTTCCAAACTTACTGTCTACTGGGATTCTCCAAAATTATGTCATGTACAGGAATTCTCCAAAGGTGTACTATCTATTGAGGTAATAAAAAATGCACTATGCACTAAGATTATCAAGAATTAGGTATCTATTTAGACTCTTTAAAACTATATCTGCTAGACTCGCTTATCAGTATAATTATCACCATTACCGTAACTATCGTTGTTAGCATTAACATCATTATTATTAATACGATTGTTTACTACTGGTATTACCATCACTATCATCAACATCACTATCGCCATCACCACAAAGACTGTTGCCACGGGAACCATGCTGTTTAAGAATCCTGTAACCCACTCTCCTTTCTCCCATACTACAACTGCTATTGCAACATTATCACCAAAACTGGTAGTAATCCTGTCTTTATTTGTTTTTTTTTTTTTTTTTTATTTTTGATCATCATCATTACCATTATCGTTATTCCTATCAGTGTTATGATTATCATTACTACCTCAACTCAACTCATACATTGTCTCCTTCTTGACAGTCTTGTTTTCATTCAATGCCCATCTTGCGCCAGAGTGGATGAAGATAAGTGACTGCTCGTTTCATTTTCGTTGTCCTGGCGGTCAACTGTACACAATTAAAATATACTATCAGCTGGAAAATTGTTATCGATTCTCTTGTGTACGTATCTATTAAGATACACAATGGGACATGGATATTCCTATACAGACTCATGTGCAATTTCCTGTTGAGCATGGCTAGTATCGGTATCTAACTAATCATGCCAGCATTATGTAAAAGCATGCCAGCAATGTTGCCTATGCTCTGTGGACACAGCCGAGCCAGCCTCGATGACAGAGCGTAACAGCAAATTAATCATTCATTTTGGTCCCACCTTCTGTGCCTCTCAGCGGCACTGCACTTATGCCGTTCATTCCGACACCTCTCGTCCACAGCCACAGCCTGGCCCCGACACGCCACAGGTCCGCACCACCAAATCCACAGGGAGCAGTCAATGTCACGTCCACAGGAGGCAACCCACCGGAGGAGGCACCGCTGCCGAGTCACTTCGGTGGTGTTCAGTGGTGCCTGTTCTGATCCAACATACACAGGACACCACCTGCTAAGCCTCCTACTGATTACAATCATTGCTTAGTCGCGGAGCCGGCGTGAGTGAGCTCCCCCTCCGAAGGGCACCCACCATCACACCCGTACAAACGGCAGTCCCCATGAATTTGCCGTGACCCCGACAAAATCAAACCAAGGCCACAGCCATGGAGAGGCAATCGAAACTGAGGTCTCCATAGGAGCAGGGCATGAAGGCCTACATCGTTTGAGTTTTTTTTTTACGCTGAATACTGAGAATGAAGATAATGAAGATGATGCTATGGATTTTCATTCTGGTGTGATACTACATGACAGAGTTGTACTCGACGCTTCCTTCATAATATATCCGAGCCTTTGGCTTGGTTGACGCCGGAATATATCATGAAAGTAAGCGTCGAGTACAGAACTGTCATGTGGTATCAGACTAGAATGGAAATCCTTGGCACCATGACCAAAATGAGAAAGAAAAAAAGAAGAAAAAAATGTCTTCTGATTCTTATAAAACGGTTGAAGACAATCACGTGAGTATGAGGGAATAGCAGCAGAAGCGAGGCATGCAAATTTTGTTGCATGACAAAACTGTGATGCATTCAAACAACCACACAGCAGGGCTTTTGTGAAACAACTGAAGGGCACGTATAGAACCAACACCCATCGTGGAAGGGACTGTGCTGGTAACTTGGCGGGAATAAACTCAGGGGGTGGAGAGCGAGTGGAGAGAAGCACAGAGGGAAAGAGATGTCAGCGGTGCACTTTCTATTTGTGCTTCGATGTAGAAAGGACGTGTGTGGTGCCTGTGACTTTAATCTCTGCAGCAGTTTTGCTCTGACTGACTCAGCCCCCCCCCCCCCACACACACACACACACACACACACACACACACACACACCTCCTTCCACTGACTACCTTTTTCCAGAATACACTTCGTCAGCTAGCCTAGCCTTACGTTTATGTCGCACACATGACCCCGTACTTTGACGTAGCTTATCTCACATGTTTGAAACAGACTGCTTCCTTCATTTGAGATTTTCCCAAGATTGTAACTTTCTTTCTATCATTTTAGTGACGATCTGCAATGCATTCGCATAACTTTTGCAAATATCTGCTATTGCTGAAACAAGCAAGACCTTGTGTCCTATTTTAATGGGGCGTCACTTTTTGGATTCATCTATCGATTACAAACTCGCATCGTCTTACTTTGCTGTACTTGGCAAGACTGTGCCT
>JADBJO010000033.1:652500-685000 GCA_016801955.1 Conus betulinus | reverse complement strand
AAAGCCACACCAGTCCACGAAAGCCTGTTACAATTTCAGTTTCCACAGTCTGGAAGCCCGCCATCATTCTGAATTTAAATCTTCAAGAGCAAAAATAGAATTACTGGGCCGCCCAACGAAGGAACAACAAACAACTAAACAAACCTATCGCGTTTCGAACTTCTGTTTCATCATCTTCAGGGGGGGGGACAAACGACATTCAAAACGATGAAAACGATGGACGAACAGTCACCTACCTCTCCGACCTGGGTGTAAAAGTCAGTCTAGGGTGAACACTTTAAAAATACCAAAGGAACCGAGAATAAAAAGGGAAAAAATGATTTTAATAGTAACAACAACAACAATAATGATAATGATAATAATAATAAAAAAAGATAATTACAACAACGATAATAATAATAATAATAATATAGCAATAATAATAATAATAATAATAATAGCAATAATAATAATAAGTAAAAGCAATAATATGGTGGTAATAGTAATAAATAATAATAACAATAATAATAATTATAATGATGATGATGATGATAATGGTGATGATGACAAAAATTATGAAATGGAACTGATGTTGAAGGAGCGAAAGTACAGAATACAAGAAGAAGAAGAACGACAACAATTACAACGACAACACAACAACAACAGACAAAAATTACGGAATGGGATTGAGGTTGAAGGGAAGAAGTTACAGAATACAACAAGAACAATAACGACGACGACAACAACAACAACAGCAATAATAGTGATAATGAAGCAATAATAGTGATAATGATTATAATAACAGCAACAATTACAACAATAGTAATAATAATGATGATGATAAAGATATCATAATCATAATAATGATAATGGCAACAATAGTAACAGCATTAACATGAAAAGAGGATGAAGAAGAATAAGAAGAAACATTGCAATAATAGTTATGACAACAATGAAAATAATATTAATGATAATGATGTAGGAAAAAGGGAAAGTTAGTGAGATAAACTCTGACAAATATATAAATAATAACAATAATATATACTAATAATGATATTAATAACAATAACAGTAATAATAATGATAACAATAATAATATATATAGACAAATGATAAAGGTGATGATAATCAGAATAATGATACAGAAAGTGTAAAAAGATTGTAATATAAAATCTGAGAAATTTAACAATGTATAAAAATTTTGGAAATACAAAACGAAAAATGTTCATCATATGGTTTGGATAATGAAGTAGTGGTGCTGTTACAACAACAACAATAATAGTTATCATAATGATAATAAAATATTCCTACCACTACTACTAATGGCAATGACGAAATTACTAATAATATGACAACCGCGATGATGTGATGATGATGATGATGATGATGTTAGTAATGTTATAATAATGATACATGATACTAATAGGCAGATGGAAAGGAATAAAAATGATCGATAGCTAACAGCACTATTAAAACAGAAGAAAAATAAGATAAAAAGGGAAGAAAAATACGGGTAAAAGATGATGTATATGTATTTGTAAGAAAATCAGAGTAAGAAAAGGGATGTATTGATAAGTAAGTAAAGAATAGACTGATTACGAAAATGACTATAGTAAAGGGGGAAAAAAAAGAGAGAGAACAGCCGTAACAAATACGCGAGGTAAATAATGAAGAGTATGGTGGTAGCGAGTTGTGGAGAACGCTGCGGGCTGGTGTTGTGGGGGTGGACAGTCACATGCTATTTCGGGATGTTGTTGCGATGTGGGCGGAGGGTCCCCAGTCTGGCAGCATGATGGGATTCCTGCATAGTGCGCTCAAGTTGTCTCCCTGTGATTCCCACGGCGCCATGACTGGCATGATTTGATGTTGTGCTGGGTGTAGTATGTGTCTTCACTGTAATGAGGATGTGTGGGTGTAATAAGTGTCTTCACTGTAATGAGGATGTGTGGGTGTAATAAGTGTCTTCACTGTAATGAGGAAGTGTGAGTGTAGTGAGTGTCTTCACTAGAGTTAGGATGAGTAGGTGTAGTAAGTGTCTCACTGAAATGAGGATGTGTGATTGTAGTATGTGTCTTCACTGTAATGAGGATGTATGAGTGTAATAAATGTCTTCTCTGTAATGAGGATGTGTGAGTGTAATAAGTGTCTTCACTGTAATGAGGATGTGTGGGGGATATATGTGTCTTCACTGAAATGAGGATGTGTGATTGTAGTATGTGTCTTCACTGGACTGAGGATGTGTGAGTGTAATAAGTATCTTCACTGTAATGAGGATGTGTGGGTGTTGTCTGTGTCTTCACTGAAATGAGGATGTGTGATTGTAGTATGTGTCTTCACTGTAATGAGGATATGTGATTGTAGTGTGTGTCTTCACTGTAATGAGGATATGTGATTGTAGTATGTGTCTTCACTGTAATGAGGATATGTGATTGTAGTATGTGTCTTGACTAGACCGAGGATGTGTGATTGTAGAATGTGTCTTCACTGGACTGAGGATGTGTGGGTATAATAAGTGTCTTCACAGTAATGAGGATGTGTGATTGTAGTGTGTGTCTTCACTGTAGTGAGGATGTGTGGGTGTAGTAAGTGTCTTCACTGTAATGAGGATGTGTGCTTGTAGTATGTGTCTTCACTGGAATGAGGATGAGTAGGCGTAGTTAGTGTCTCACTGAAATGAGGATGTGTGGGTGTAATTAAATGTCTTCACTGAAATGAGGATGTGTGGGTGTAATTAAATGTCTTCACTGAAATGAGGATGTGTGGGTGTAATTAAATGTCTTCACTGAAATGAGGATGTGTGGGTGTAATTAAATGTCTTCATTGAATGAGGTGTGGATGTAATTAAATGTCTTCACTGAAATGAGGGTGTGTGGGTGCGTGGGTGTAATTAAATGTCTTCACTGAAATGAGGGACGTGTCGGTGTAATTAAATGTCTTCACTGAAATGAGGATGTGTGGGTGTAATTAAATGTCTTCACTGAAATGAGGGTGTGTGGGTGTAAATTAAATGTCTTCACTGAAATGAGGGACGTGTCGGTGTAATCAGCGTCGTCACCAGAATGAGGGATGTGTAATTATAGTCTGCGTCTTCAATAGAATGAATATGGGGTGCATGGGTGTAAACAGCCTCCACTGAAATGTAGGATGTGTGGGAATAGTTATGACTTCTTTAGAATGAACTATTTCCAGGCGACTTCAGCACTCAACGGTTTTGAAGTGACTCGTCTCTCTGTTCATGACAGATTCCGGGACAATAATCGTGTCGGCATCAGTTTAACCTTTTTCTTATAATCACCACTCGCTCACGAAAAAAAAAAATAAGTGCTTGCGAACACTTGAAGGCTTATGCGATTTCAGTCACCTCAAAAATGTGAATATCGTTTGTTCTGATACACATTTTGTACATAGATTTAGCCACAAAATACAGTTCTAATGATTCAATTTTCCCCTTAATACAAGAAGAGTCAACACACACAGACACACACACATACACACAAATGCACGCGCACCTCAATATGTACCCAAAATGTGCTTAGATGCGCACACACAATACTTCCTGACCACCGACAGGCACACCGAGGAAAGTAGACAGCAAAATCACCCACCACTGAAAACACATGCTGATGCGGACACACAGGTGTCCGTGGTCACATTCTCACGCTTTGTTCAGAATTAAACACATCGATCTCATTTCATTAGCTTGAAGAACGCAGTCCCTTCTCTGTCTTACTCTACATCCATTTGCCGACGGACGGGCAAGACACATAAACCCTAATGTCTCTCAGCCGTGGACATAAGGATTATACTATTCTCTCTCTCATGAAAAACCTCTCTCTCTCTCTCTCCTCTCTCTCTCTCTCTCTCTCTCTCTCTCTCTCTCTCTCTCTCTCTCTCTCTCTCTCTCTCTCTCAGTTGATGAAAAAGTCGTTTGTGTTTATATTTTCATTAACCCTCTATCTCTCTCAGTTGATGAAAAAGTCGTTTGTGTTTTCATTTCCATTAATTCGCTGTTTTACACTCTTGGTATTCTCCTCTGAAAATTGGATTAGAGAGAGAGAGAGAGAGAGAGAGAGAGAGAGAGAGAGAGAGAGAGAGAGAGAGAGAGGAGAGGGTGGGGGAATAATTGTGTCCATTCATACATGCAGCTAACACATCTACAAGTTTCCGCCACCACCACCCCCCCTTCCATCCTCCTCTTCTCACCCCTACTTCACATTCGTGTCCTCAAGAGAACAGAAGCCGTGGACAATTCTGCACCCACTCTCATGCTGATGTCAGAGCTAAAGCTGTTGGACTTGCGCAATCGCTTCCCACGGTAATGTTGGAACTGGAAAAGACATGTGCGTGTTGACGTCATTTGATTTTACACTGGTCGCTTACGGGTAAAGACAGATGCAGGCGGGAGTAGGGGGGGGGGGGGGGGGGGGGGGGGGGGGGGGGGGGGGGGGGGGGGGGGGGGGGGGGGGGGAGGGAGAAGGGGGAGCGAGGGGAGAAGCGAGGGGGAAGGGGAGATGGGAGAAACCTGTGAATACTTTTCCCTTCTGGCGATGATAAGTATGTTGAAATGTCAATGTGCGATGATGGCCCACGGTTTTTACATACCTGTGTCGATCGCTGTTAACATTTTTCCTCTAGTGAATGATCTTCATGCACACCAACACGCGCCCGCACGCACGCGCACGCGTCCACCATTACACACACACACACACACACACACACACACACACACACACACACACACACACACAGAGTGTCTTGTAAACAATTGTGGGGAAAAACAGCACACACACATCCAAACCCAAACCAAACCAAACAAAAACTGATCTCAGAATTCAGTTCAACTTAAATTATACTGTGCATAGCCCAGCCCACCGCTCAGGCCATATCAACTGACAGTATTAACGAAACAAACAAAACCCGAACCAAACTAGTACAGAAAAAGAAACCAAAGTTAAAAAGACAAATTCCAAGTGGTTCCAGACACTGAAAACCCTGCTCTCAAATACCTTCTCCCCAGTCAACGTGTCACCAGAACAGATGCGATGAAGAACGCAAACACTTGGCATCATGTCCAAACAAAACAAAACACAAACACATAAAAAGCAAAAAATCGTATCAGATGGACAACCTTGGGCAGCGAAATGCCTGTCTGGTTTCGTGTAAATTACAAGAGCTCGGTAATAAGAGATGTTTGATACAGCCGGTCACATGACATGCACGAAGAAGCCTCTTCGTCCTTCAGTGGGACATGTAGGAACGATCAGCATATACTCTGCTCATCACTACTCTCCTCGTCCAGCTCCCAAAGACCGTTTCAGTATCATCAGGCAGGCGTTACTGCATACATACTACGCTGAACCTGCCAAACCATCAGGTCACAAAACACAGGGGTTACAGGCTAGCGAATGAAGATGAACAGAACTTACAAGGAAAGGGAGAAAGGGGGGGGGGATCATGGACAGACTTGGTGGATGTTTTGATCTAAGCGTAAACCCACCTACTGTCAACCCGTGGGAGCCCGTCTAACCTGGTCTGAGTCATTACAGAGATCAGATGGCAGGGGAAAAGCACTGTTTGGGTGCTTATTCCTTTTGTCACAGTATTTCAAGCACCGAAGAGGCGCTGAAATAATGTATTCATAACAACATTTACGTATAACGAATCATGCATGTGATTATGGAGTTTACGTTTAATTAATGGAACAGCTGTTATTGACGGTTCTGTCGTTCTCGATGGCTCACCTCTTCAGGAGAGTGTCTTGTTGCTACGAAAATAACCATGTGGCCCAGACTGTCTTCACGTTTTTGCTATTTGCATTATATGTGCCAGACATACGAGGCCTCTCTTTCAGAACAGTTATAAAGATAGTGACGATATGGTCACACTCTGAACTCAAAATGAAACTAACGACAAGTGATATGAAAATATTTCACAAGGACTGCTGATGGGTTGAACTTCACATCGCACATGACAGTCACTTATCTTCTCAGCAGTCATCACACGATCCATGCATGATACCAACAGTTCAGAACGCAACACTTCCCCATGTACATCTCTGTCATATTTCTGGATTTCTTCGAGCGGTTCAAAACGCCAAGAGACAAGTCTTATGAGAAAGAATGCAGATGACTGACCGTTTTCATCTGGACTTTTATCAAATAGGACTATCGTTTCATTCATTCATTCATTCATTCACTCACTCACTCATTCATCATCTCTCTCTTTCTCTGTCTGTCTGTCCCTTATATCTATCCATTCATCTGTCTGAATTAGGCTATATTTCAGTAAAATGAATGAAGGCTCCTCAAATACTCTGAACTGAATCTGTGAACTCGTGTCGGTAATGAATACGGTTTTTAAGTTTGAATGATAATCCTGAGAATAATGTTGCGCATTAACAAACTTTAAAAGGAGAACAGCATTCTGGCTAATATTCCAGAAGAAACGAGTCTAAAGGTAGTGTACAATAATCAAAATTATGTTAAGAACATCTTTATCTTCAAGCCAGTTCCTGGTATATTTCAGTGTATTCAGCGCAATTACTACCTTCCGCAAAGTGACAATTTCAACTCCTTTCCAAACAGACTTAAGACTCGATGCTTTCAAGCAGTTTCAGACAAGTAGGGCGGGGCCGGGCGGAACCAGAGCTGGTGATCACAGGGTTGTCGAATGGCGGCACCTTCCAGTCTTCTGCCGGGCGAAGGGGACGATACTCAGTCAAACAGTCTGGCTGCCAGACAGACCTATTGTTACGTCTGACCCGCTGGAATACTGAACGGAACAGACGCCCCTCGTCTCACGGAATAAGCTGGAGAGACTGTGTTTCTCTCGTTCTATGCAATTTCATTGTCACGGTGGATACTGACATGCGTAATTTAGGATGTTCACCCGGGGTAAAGATGACCCACAGTGTCTCGGTAACCCTTTGTCTTCTGTGTGTAAAATGTTGCTCATCACGTGGATTTGAACCAGTACTGCCCATGGAGTCTTGGTCATTCTGTCTCATTCACTGGATTATCATTAGGATCAAAGTGCCACGCAGTGGGAGCAAAATCTTACCCATCACAGTGACTCAACTCAGGACTTCCCACCAAACTACTAGTCTACTGCTAAAACGCGCTAACCTTTATCTTAAAAGCAGTACCAGAAGTGCATTTGCGCAAATGTAAGAGGTTCTACCCCAAGTTAAATGTTCATCGTGTGACAGAACTCTCCGTGGAACAAGACCATGCTGGAAACAGTGTCCCCAAGCCAGCTAGGCACTGGGTTCATCCAATGCATTCCTTGACTGTAGGGGATTCGGCGCTGAATGTCAATGCCCTCATAACTGTTTCGGAGAGAGGCGGGGGGAAAGTCTCTGACGATGGGTTGTATAAACCAGCGGTCTGCTGTGAGGAGGGAAGAATGGCTCAGTCTGGCTCCAGGGCTGCTGTCAGACGTAGCTATTGCCATGTCCGACTTCCAGGAACACGGAATAAAACCAGGCCCCACTGAATGTGATTAACAAGCCGTACACCCTGTAGCGCGCGGTGGAGGGCTGCATTGTCATGTGTCATTTTCCTATCAAAGTGCCTTGTTTAGTGTGAGTCAGACCGCTCACTCTACGAAGAGAATGCTGCTGCAGTCTTTCGCCCGTCTTTTCTATAGCTACACACACGCCTGTGCGCGCGTATGTTTGCGCGTCTGTACAATGCTACCGTGTGTACGCGTAAGTACACATATTAAACGCACACTCATTCAAACATAAAACGCGCGCGCGCGCGCGCACGCACGCACGCACGCACGCACCCACCCAAATGTGTGTTTTTTTGTGGACATTGATAGACAGACATCAACCAGATCTTAAGGAAATTCTATTTCATGAATTTCATCCTAAACGCCATCCCCATTTGCCCTTTCCAAAAACCTATACCCAAAAATTTTGCAATCCGCGATTCATTTGAAATGAAACACCCTAAGATGGACCCAGCGGGTGACTACGGGTCCTCGCAGACCTATCCAGTTACTGTCTTCTGTTGTCCCACGATTCATTTGATACAGAACTGCAGGGTCACCACACGGTCTGGCAAAGCGAAAAGAACAGTGCAAAGATTCAGACGCTTCTGCGATGAAAATCGTTTCTTGCGGCACAAACGTCAACAAGATTTACCCATTTAAATGACCTCATTGTTTTCAATCTTGAAAAACCACAAAGGCTTTTCTTCTCTCTTTCCTAATGGCACAATGATCTACAAGAATCGCCCAGTTAAATAATCTCATTGTTTTCGATCATGAAAAACCACAAAGGCTTTTCTTCTCTCTTTTCTAATTGCACAATCATCCACAAGAATTGCCCATTTAAATGACCTCATTGTTTTTGATCTATAAGAAACAAAAAAGCTTTTCGACGAATTTGGGGAAGCGAATGACACACTGTGGTTTCTCCACTCTCAGGTTACCAAAGGCTGGTAACTGTCATTTCCCATGACCCTAAGCAGGCAGATCTTTTACTAATATTGTCAAACATAAGCCTGGCAAACTAAAGAATGCACTAGTATTTTCAACAAAAGCGGAAATAAAAACGTTAAGCAACGGGTCTTCAACGGATATTACAACAACATTGTGCATGACAAAGTAAAGAATACACAAGCAATTTTTTTTTAGAAGAACTTAAAAACTTTGAGTTGTGAGCTTGATGATACGTCTGAAATCTCTTCTCCTCGTCCCCGAAAGACTTTTCTATTGAATTTGCACCAAGTTCGTGTGAAAAAAACAACCTAAGACTGTCAACAAGTTAAGAAGGTAAAGGTAAACAACAGATCAACACAGCGCATTCTTTCCCTTTGTTTAGGTCAACCGATGAGTCAGGATCAAAACTTCAGTTCCATCATCGCGTGCGGCCCCATAAACAAGTCATACCCTGAAATTTCACCCCGAGAAGAACAGGAAATTCGTTGCCGTCTTCTTTCTGCTGGCACGCAAACCTTGAAAGCTTCAGAGCCGAAGGAGTACAGAAGCGTAAGCTGATGCTGGTCTCTCAGGCGAGTTCAGTGGTGTACGGTTGTTGTGCTTGAAGTGGATAAAGACTTTCGTGTATATTATTGTTGTTCTTAAACAGCATACAGCATGAGCGAGTACATATCCGAACATACATACACAGAAAACCAGAGAGAGAGAGAGAGAGAGAGAGAGAGAGAGAGAGAGAGAGAGAGAGAGAGAGAGAGAGAGAGAGAGAGAGAGAGAGAGAGAATAATGGATTCATAATTTCATATCAGCACACATTTTCAACATTCTCGAACAAAATCAGTTTATGCGTTGTAAACAGAAAGTCACGCTAAAAGGTCATCAGGTGAAATAATTATTCCAGATATGGGTGAACGGTTTTTGGCGAAGTAGAAATACGAAAATCTGTCATCCTGTCTACACTGGTTCACTTGTGTTTTCTGTGTTAACTAATTGAAAACCTTCGTCACATCTTTAGTTGAATGCATACATTTGAAGATCTGTTCTTATGCACAGATACCCCCGACACCCACACACCGGTCACTTTTTTTTTTTTTTTTTTTATTAACGCGTTCAAGAATTTGTGACAATTTTTAACGAACGAGGCCAGTTTTTATCAGAAGTACATGAACTTTCGCAGCAAATGTGATCCGCACTCCAAAATCCACTTAACTCCTTGTCAAACCATGAAATCATCAAAAACATTTTTAAGTGGGAAAAAAACATATCATGTCCTAAACTAGAATTAACAAAAATGTATATTTAACATACTGTCCAAGGAGAAAGAGTGCACACTTCCTGCTTACTTTGCTGAGTTATTCCAACGATGTTGTGTCATGTCCGTCAGCTTTTCATGATATCCAACCGGTGTTTTGTATCTGTCTGTCTTTTTGTGTCCCCCCTCCATGTTGTCTGTCTCTCAGTAAAAAGCGCATTTTTTTCTGTTTGGTTTGATTCTACTTTGCTTTGTTATTAAAATACTGATAAAAATATTTCTGTCTGGTTCTACCTTATGTTTGCTTGCTTTGAATTAAAAAAAAGAATGACTCTGTTAATAAAACAGACACAAAAGTAATGTAAAACAAAAAATCAGTTTCAATTGGTAAAGATCTAATTAGCAGCAACATTTCTGTTGAAATCCTTATGTGTTAAAGTGGTTAGCTTCTTTTTTTTTTTAATCTAAAGAAATAGAGCACTGAAGGTTAGATAAATCAGATAATATATCAGCTATTAAGCCGATCAGCATAAAAACCAAGAAAAGCAGACTTCATTCAGATTATGTGAGACACTTAATACAGCACACACACACACACACGCACGCACACACACACACACACACACACACACACACACACACACACACACACACACACACTAACGTGCGAGCACGCACTCGCAGGCGAACACACACAGGCACGCACGCACGTGCCATACTTGCTATGAGCACCATTCACCTTCTCTCCCAAGAGAGAGAGAGAGAGAGAGAGAGAGAGAGAGAGAGAGAGAGAGAGAGAGAGAAGAGAGAGAGAGAGAGAGAGAGAGAGAGACAGAGAGAGAGAGTTTTATGTACATTAATCGGAGATTGGAAGCATGGTAATTGTGTTAAACAACAAACATTACAAAGAAAAAAACAAATCACATGTGCTGTCTGACGTCTTTCTCATCCGACACTATCACCCCCCACACCCTCTTCTTCTAGTACTCTAACATCTTAAGCCCTGTTGTTTACGCACGATGTACCACTACACCTGATTTCCCTACATTTTGCTACTGGTGAACTTTTCAACAAAAATGAGTGTATTTTCTACAAAGACTGTGTTCGTATCTTTCACATTTTTGTGAAAGCGAAGAGGGGAGGAGGGAGATGGGGAGGGGGTGGGGGGGGGGGGGGGGGGGGTGGGGGGGTCTGTATTTGCTTCAATCAGTCAAAACACAGCAGAGGGTAGGTATACCTACCCTCTCACGTCTCATGACTGTAGGTGGAAGGATATCTGATATTGCAGCAACTATGGTAAACAAAAAGGTTCTTCCAAAACAAATTACGTTCAACTCTTACATCAGGCCCCGTTTTTTTTTTCTCTCTCTCGATATTTCAGGGCTCTTAATCACCGCTATTGTTTCTACGTGTGGGCTTGTTGCTGAAGAAGCAGGCACAGCCAGACGCGATTTCCCGCACGATAGTTTGCGAGAGTGGTCGCTCTTTGGTCACAGGAAAAAAAAAAAAACTCGTCGTTGAAATGCGCATGTGCATCTACCGCTCAATAACTTCGTCTCAAGTTTCTTCTTCTCTCTCTCTCTCTCTCTCTCTCTCTCTCTCTTTTCATTTTTTTAAATTCGTCGCACTCGTACTTTCGCAAGGCATGTGAATAAAACACGGCGAAATCGTATGGGTAAAAACAGGTCCGTCTTTCCCTTGTGGAGGATCAAGAAATATATATATACACACACTCGTGGTCTCCAAATCCATTACTCCACAGGACTAGCGTCGAAAAACAACAGACCAAGACATCAACTTCCCATCTTTCTTTGGGGATTTACTTCCATTTCTTATTTTACACGGACTTAAACGCGCTCCAAGATGGAGGCAATGGCTGAGGAGAAGACTCCCCCCTCCTTTGCTCCTTCCCCTCGCTCCCCCCCCCCCCTTCCCCCCCAAACTCTATGTCCCCCTTCTCCCCACAGAATCATTCATCTTTGTTTTCTTTTTTCAGTCCACACTTCATTTCAGGGAGTATGCTTCGGTCACACACTACAACAAACAAGGCATAAAGAGCAGCGCAGAGAATTGCCTCGCAGCTGAAAGTTGAAACTAATCTCATCAACAAAACGATGTCCAGGACTGTGGAGCAATTGGGTGAACATTTCAGTCACCCCACACAATGTGTTCTGAACACGTACACGGAAGAAAGCAGTCAACTATTATTTTTCTGAGTCGCACTGGAGAAGTCATTTCCATTTACTTTAAGCGACTCTTAAGTAGACGGTTATTTATTTATTTATCTTTTTTATAATATAGCCACAATTTACTCCCAGCAATGCGAATTATGATTTGAAATAACACCAGTTGTTTTCCATGATGTAAAAGAAAATAAAGTCGGATTACTGTGGGAGTGTTTCGATAGTTTTCATCACTGAAAGATGACTTTTTGTCGTGCTTTTAACTACTTTGTTAAAAACAATCAAACACCGTTGATAGATTCGGAAACAGCAGTGAGCTGTGAAAGATCCGACATGGCGCGTTGTTGCACTTGGTGAAGGTTTATTGATGAGTCGGGATCATACCTTCACTTTTGTCATAGCGTGCAGCCAATGATCAAACTTCGTTCTAAAATTTCCCCTGAGAAGAGACGGAAATTCGCTGCTATCTTCTTTCTGCTGACACGCAAATGCCGAAAGCTTTGAGGATGGAGGGGAAGGTAGATAGAAAGGTGATACCAAGAGCCTCCTGGGGGAGTCCATGACAGGGAAATGCTATCTGACAGCTTCCTCGGGAGAAATGAAATAGGAATGGTGTAAATGACAAATTCGGACGCCTTGGGAAAAAAAAAAAGTATGACTGCTTCTTCGTTTTCTATGATTCCCCCGTAGTTCTTCCAGTGTACATGCGCGATTTCTTTTTTTTTTCTTCTTCTTTTCACAACGCTGTATTTATGTTGCAACGCTGGCTGGATTTTCTTTATTCTCGCATTTTCTCTTCCCGTTGCTGTGGTTACAAACTGTTTATCTGGAATGGTATGTATGAAAGAAAGAAATCGGTTTGGGAGTGGGGTGTGGAATGTGGAGTCGGGGGCGGGGGGGCGAACAAAAACGAGAAATCTTCGTGGACAATTTAAAAAAAAAAAAAAAAAAGCAAGCAAATAAGAACAGCGACTGGAGGTTTAATACAATTGTTTTGAAGAACGGCGAGTTCAGAGATGATCTAGGACAGTTCACGTTTTTCGGCGTGGTGGATGGTGTGGAGGTGGATGTGACCGCTGATAAAGACACAGAAACCCTTGGAGTGGCATCAGACGAACGGTGTGTGGAACAGGGCTAAAATATATAAATGAAAAAAAAAAAATGTAACGAACCTCAATCTGTGTGCTCATTAATTGCCTTTGAGGTCTGTTCTCGCACACACCCAATCATGCAAGTAAGTTGTCGTTTGTTCTTTGAGCGGTAAGTGCGTTCGTTCTTAGATCTAGTACTTTTTTCACTCGGAAAAAAAAAAAAAAAAAAAAAGACATGTGTTTTGTATGTACGCTTACACACACACACGCAAACACTCACACATACATATCATAACACTATACAACAGACCAAAACACACACACACACACTGACTGACTGACTGACTGACTGAGTGAAACCCATTTACTGTCAGATTAACATAGTGTTGTACTACACACACACACACACACACACACACACACACACACACACACACACACACACAATTTATACCCACCACATCTATCAGAAAAAGTGTATCTAGGTTTATAACAAGGTTCATCTCCGCCATTTTTGATGAAAGTCAGTGCACGTGAATACGAAGTCAATTTGAAATGATAAAAGTCTAGGTGAACACAAGTAACAACTTTCATGAGCACCTAGTTCCTTCTTCACATGTAATGAGAGCACCGCTTGGATTTTTTTTAGGTGTGTTTCTGTGCACGTTCAGTAAAAAGTCACAAGAAATTTACTGCATTTATAGCTTGACTACATTAGTTTATATCGTACTTCAACTACAGAGGTACGCATGCTTGCTTATCGGCGCACACACACACACACACACACACACACACACACACACACACACAGAATGAGAGTGTGTGTGTGTGTGTGTGTGTGTGTGTGTGTGTGTGTGTGTGTGTGTGTGTGTGTGTGTGTGTGTGTGTGTGTGTGTGTGTGTGAGAGAGAGAGAGAGAGAGAGAGAGAGAGAGAGAGAGAGAGAGAGAGAGAGAGAGAGAGAGCACATTTTTCCGCACGATATTCCAGTATAGAAGCAGTACATTGTAACAACAATATTGATCTGAAATCGGAAGACGTCTACGTGACAACATCCTCTGTCTGAAGCTTTCTGTTTTCTCCTTGGTTTGCTTTCTTCTGATGGAAAAAACAACTAGGGTCAACCCAAGGGTTCTTCGCGTTAGTGTGACTGGTATATCTTGGGGAAAAAAGAAGTCTACAAGAAATTCAACGTTGTTTCCGTTCAAACTGTTAAGATCTGGTCGTACAACCTACACACACACACACACACACACACACACACACACACACACACACACACACACACACACAAGGAGAGAGAGAGAGAGAGAGAGAGAGAGAGAGAGAGAGAGAGAGAGAGAGAGAGAGAGAGAGAGGAGAGAGCATTTCAAAACTGTCGCAAATTCAAAACACAGTAACCGTATCAGACAACTAATCATGCAAAGGGAGAAAAAACATACGTGTGGTTTGCATTGTCTTTCTCAGCCGACAATGTAACATCCTCCCCCCGCCCCGCATTCCTCCAGCCGAACTCTTCCTCTTCTTTCCCTGCTCCTGCACACTTCCCCTTCTCCTCCTGCGCTCTCCGAACTAACGGCTCACTGTCAATGTACCCTGCTGACTCCTGTGGAGGATCACGCAAGATAACAGTGTGTGAGAGATTTACGACCTACTTCTCTCCACCCAGTTCACCACAGAACTTGTGCGAGGAAAAAAAAAAAAAACCCGCAGACCCACGACATCAAGTTTTCTGGCTTTGTCTCAGAGTTTTTTTTCGTTTAGCCTGCTCCACGATTTACTCCGACAAAAAAAAAAAAAACTCTGAGAAGGAGTCAGTAGCTGAATGAGGGGACCCCCTCCCCCACCGTCACACCTGCCTCTCACAGACTCGTCCATATTTCTCCTTCTTTATCCAGTTCGTTTCAGGGACTGCAGTACGGAGCGCTCACAGTGACAGACATGGGCTAAAGAACTGTCCAAGGAATGGGTTCTCGGTGAAAAGAAGTCGATCAGCGAATGAAGCTCAAGACTGGTTCACTGAACAAGTCAAGTAACTCTCAAAGGCTTGCTGGCATATTCCCAGATTCCTATGCGAATTTAGTGATGAGCTGTCATTTTGTTCAGCGAAGTTAGTGATGAGCTGTCATTTTGTTCAACGTCGGTTAAAAAAAAAAAAAAAGCAATGTATAAATATCATTTTCAAAGACGTTCAGCAGAGAGAGACCCGTTCGAATATTGTGACATATCAGTTCTCAACAAAGGAAATTTTTGTTTATAGAACAGCGTCTCTAAAAGTAGCCAAGACTACACCATACCCAGTATGAAGAACAGGACGAGGTAAGGGTCGTTGCAAGTTTTCATTCTGTTGGGCGTGCGACACACCACCATAAAAAAACAACCCCAAACAGCAGACAGATCGAGACCTGCGGCAAGCAGCAACAGATCCTGCCAGTCACCGTGCTGCCTTTTGTGGCTGATTGATGAGCTGCGCTCGCCAGTTTAAGTTTCATCATCGCGTGCAGCCAGTGATCAAGCCAAGGTCTACAATGTTCCATAAAAAAACAACAACAAAAAACAGCAGGGAATTCCACGGTCTTTTTTTCGGGTGTCATGCACACCGTGAAAGCTTGAAAGGTATAGGGGGGAGGAAGGGTAGGTTAGAAGGTGATGCCACTGGCCTCGGAGGGCAGGCAAATGGCTGCCCTTGACGGGTAGGCTTACTTTGACACAATCACTCTATTTGTTTATCCTTCTCTACCGTTATTACTATGCATCCGTAAGTACACACACACACACACACACACACACACACACACACACACACACACACACACACACACACACACACACACACATTATACACCCAAACCCACCATATCCATACCATATCTACACACACACGCG
Organism: Conus betulinus; assembly: GCA_016801955.1. NCBI lineage: Eukaryota > Metazoa > Mollusca > Gastropoda > Neogastropoda > Conidae > Conus > Conus betulinus. The sequence continues at coordinate 669,166 of JADBJO010000033.1, read as the reverse complement.
CGTGCGCGCAAGCATAACCAAAGTTTAAAGTTTGCTTAACACATTTTCATGTCCGAGCGCCTCTCTTTCATTTTCGTTGTTAGTGATTTTCTTTTGTTTTGGTTTGTTTGCTTTTTGATGCGCATTTTCATTTCATTTTTCTTCTTCAAAACACACACACACACACACACACACACACACACACACACACACACACACACACAAAGTTTTGATAATTCCTCTTCTTCCTTTCGACTTATTTATACCTTTGCATTTAAACTCCTTAAAAATCGGAAGAAATTCCTTGGCGTTAATAAGTTGACCTCATTCAAGGGCGCTGCCTTTTTGTGAATAAACACAATTGTCAGTGCCTGTCTCTTTTCGTTTCCATCTTTCTATGTCTCTGTCTGTCCCCCCCCCCCCCCCTCCCTCTTTGATTTACGCTGAGCGAAAAGACGCTCTAAGATAGAGCCAGCAGCGGATGAGGATAGCTCCCACCCCCCTTTCCCGTTCTCCCACCACGTACAGAGACTCGCCCACATTTCGCTCTTCTCTTCATCCCAATTCATTTCAGGGAGTACCATGAGTCACACAGTATGGCAGACAAGACCGTCCAAGGAATTGCTACTCGGGTGAAAAGTAATTCCACTGGCGCAGCCAGGCACAGGAGTGATCCGTTAGAAAAGTCAAAGAAGTTCGTACAGTGTACCAACGGTCTTGAAAATGTCACGGCTTTCCGACCGCCTGTGGGAACGAAGTAGTATTCTGCCACTTCTTCAATGTCACTGAAGAAAAGAGTTATTCATCTCATTGTCCATTACCCTGATAAAAAGCGAATGCTTATTTAAACTTGAAGGGTGCTCTGGAGACCAAAGACCTCCTGTCAGGCATCAGTTGCCTGCCCTTTTGGGATACTGTTCCCTTTCAGATAACGTTCTTCTTTAAGTCATACCAAATAGGCCGTGACCCCTTTTGACCCGTAAGAAGGATTGGGACACACCCCGACTGGCGACTCTCAGCTCCGCATAGTTGTGTATAGCTGCTCGAGGGCGCAGTATCAGCATTCCCCTGCTGTCCTTTTTACCTCTCAGGCGGGTCAAGGTGAGATCTGGGTGCGTGAGGAATGGCTTGCAAGTATTTTTTGAAAATCAATGGTCCTTTTCTCTTTCTCAAATTGTCAAAAGTACTACTCACCATAAGAAAAATTATTCTTGCAGAATATCCTGACCCTCTTTCCTCGGACCTTCGCAATGAAATGAAATCTATGATTGTGAAGAGAGACAGACCAGGACTGTGCTTTTTTTTCTTTTAGAACAGGACTGTGATTTTTTCAGTGCCACTTTCTTTGTTGTTCTGCCCGTGTGGATAACGCCCGCGTCAGGAGTGGAGTCTCCTCTGCAGAGGAATTCCGTCCATCCCCCTCTCTCCTGAACGGCCGGTGTCGTATATAATACTGTCGCTCATAAAATCGTGTCGCAGCGACAGTATTTCCCGGGAAATACTGCAAACTGGTTCATGAAAAATTATCGTTGAGCGACTTAATTTCATAAAAATTGGTAGCGCGACAGGATTTCACGAGAAATGTCCATAAAATCGTATCGTTGCCTAAAAATGAAATCATGTCGCAGCGACAGCATTTCATGCAAAAAATTGCTGCCGTAGAAAAGTTGTTGCTCTGAGACAGCATTTTCCGTGTAAAAAAAAACAAAAAAAAAACCGACGTCGAAGACATGTTCGGTCTCTGCCCCAACTCTACCCCCCTCCCTCTCTCATGGTTTTACGTATCAATTGCCCTACTGTCTTTCTGTCTATGATTTTATCTGTGTCTGCTTGACTGTCGCTCTATCTTTCTGTCTGTCTCTATTGTTTTTCTCGCTCATTCTCTCTCTCTATCGTATCCCCCCCCCCCCCCCCCCCCCCCCCCCCCCCCCCCCTGTTTGACTGTTTAGTTTCACTCTGTCCATCAAACTGTCTGTCTGTCAGTTGGTCTCTGCCTTTCCCGCCCCCCTCCCTTCTCTCTCCCTCTCTCTCTTTGGACGTGCGAGCATGTGTGCGTGTATGTGGAGAGAGCGCGACGGTGTGTGTGTGTGTGTGTGTGTGTGTGTGTGTGTGTGTGTGTGTGTGTGTGTGCGTGCGTGTGCGTGCGTGCGTGCGTGCGTGCGTGCGTGCGTGCGTGCGTGGATGATGAGTGAGTGAGTGTGTGTGTGTGTGTGTGTGTGTGTGTGTGTGTGTGTGTGTGTGTGTGTGTGTGTGTGCGTGCGTGTGTGTGGACCCTGAAACAACTGCATTCATGCTCAAATGTATTTGTGATTCATTTGTCCATAATCACGCAATCTCTCTCTCTCTCTCTCTCTCTCTCTCTCTCTCTCTCCCTTCTCTCTCTCTCCCTTCTCTCTCATCTCTCTCTCTCTCTCTCCTCATATTCTCTCTTTCTCTCTCTCTCTCTCCCCTTCCCCCCTCCCCCCTCAGGATACCCCCGTGTCAGCTGTCACTTTACATACCCCACCCACTCTGAACATCTTATCGTGGGACGATACTCTTTCCCCTAGACAATTGAATAGAACCCTTAAGACTTCTCCCCACAAACCCTGCAAGTTACACAATAATCTCTTTGTAGAAGTGAGCGTGCGCGTTTGAGTTTGTTTGTGTATGCCCGCTCATATGCGTTTATATGTTCCATGTGTGTGTGTGTGTGTGTGTGTGTGTGTGTGTGTGTGTGTGTGTGTGTGTGTGTGTGTGTGTGCTGGCTGAATCATAAACACACAGATGGAAAAACATCTTGTTATTTGTGATGATGATGATGATGATGATGAAGATGATAATGATGATGTTGATGATGATGATGATTCACAAAGGGCTAAGTGTGACTCATTTAAAAGGGCCCTACACAGTTTTCCTTTCTATGAAAGAGTAAATAAAAATGATTAATGCAGAGAGCTCTACTCACTCTTTTGAAAGTAAACAGAAATGGACTCCTTGTAAAAAAAAAAAAAAAACAACCACCACCAACTAGGCTGCAATAAACAATTCTCCAATGAAAGATGTTTTTAGCCTTCAGTTAGAAGTAATATGTCTTGTCCAGAAATGTGGGACCTATTTGAAAGGTTAGTTACTTTCGTTTGTTACCCTGTAAGGGAGATTGGTTTATGCGGGCCAGTAGATAAATTGGGCTGATGCTAATTTGAGAAAACTATGATGAGATAAGTTCAGATCTTTTGTGTGCTACGTTGTCAGCATGCATACCTTCCTCTGCTAGAAAACCATGGCTGGTGGCGGGAAAGGATACCAACAGTAAGCATCAGAAACATTTTGTACTAATTCTTTACCACCATGGTTCTGTTAAATCAAAGACATGGCTAAAATAATAGGATTTGTTTGCTTTCTGTTTCAACGAATTCTAACATATTATAAACGCCCTTGAAACAAAACTCAGAGCAATATTTTGATGTGCTGAGTGCAGTAAAATTAGTGAAGGAGGTAGGGCTGCATTTCTTAGGGGTTCTAACTTACCCAATCTTCCCCTGCTTTCGTTGTGCTGAATGTCCAAGGCCTACGATATTGATAAAAACATCACATGTCACAGCACAAACACACACACACACACACACACACACACACACACACACACACACACACACACACACACACACATTCACACACACACGCGCGCGCGCGCGCAATGGAAATTGACTTTCGTCAAAAACACTTATGATTAAAAATCACTTGCGACAATTTTTTACTCCATGGCAGGCTGCAATATTTTCTGTGTGATATCTTGACGTCAACCGCGGCGACGTTTTTTTTTCACCTTGCAGAAAAAAAAAATCGCTGTGAAATATTTTACGCGCTGCGACCATATTTCACAGGAAATGTTAACTCTAGCAGTAAGATTTCACGTGAAAATGTATTGCAAGCGACAGCATTCAATGACTACAATATTTCACTGTGTCCTGTCGCAAAATTTCGAGCGACAGTATTTTATGGACAGCTGCAATATTCTATAGGACATTTTTCGTGAAAAGTTGTCAAGCGACATTTTTTTTAGAAAAATACTGTCGCTGCAACAATATTTCACGTGAAATAATATCGCTGCGATACAATTCCACGGCGACAGTATTATATCCGACACCGGCTGACCTGGAGTGGCCTGTGAAATAGGCCTGTGACTTACCTTCACGCTACAGTATGATTAACGTGTGGTGATCAGGGAGCAGCAAGGTGATTGTGTGTGTGTGTGTGTGTGTGTGTGTGTGTGTGTGTGTGTGTGTGTGGTGAGTGGTCGTGGGATCGTAAATCGGACTTGTGATCCTCAATCTTGTAAGGACCTGCCCAGCCCCCCTTACGATTGTGTGTTGAGGAAAAAGATACTTCTTTTGTATGGACTAAAGGAAAGATTCATTTTGTGACTGAGCTCTTAGGCCAGGACTGTGGTCTCCTAAAGTCTGATCTTCAAGCAAGATGTTATGCCGTGAAGTTCGTTTTGGCCTTCTGAAAGCTGGACAATCGCCCAAGAAGTTTATCTTCAACACTAAAGGAATCTTGTCCTAAAAATTTTGGAAGTCTCCCCCCTCCCTCGCCCTCCAGATTTGTTAGTCCTTCGCGAATCCATTCGGGAGGGCGAGTTTTGGGGAATTGAAGAGCTTGGTGACAAACTGTTCTCTTTTCCTTTTGGAAGCCGTCTTTTTTTCCTCCTTGAAAAGTTTTGTTGTCTATGAATGTGTTCTAATCTAAGGAGTGCAATAGACAGCTCCCTACGCACTGAGTTTGATCTCCCAATAATTGTTGTGATGCTTTATTTTTTTCTTAAAGCGTTTTTGTTTGTGCCCCCCCCCCCCCCCCCTCCTTTGAATTTTAGGATATTACAACACCCGTTGCTGGAAACGTAGCAGAGGTTAAAATAAAAAGACATTTTGATGAATTGAAATAATACAGACAAAAACAAAAAACATCTTTGCTTTTCGTTTCTGAAAGTTCTCTTCTATGGCACCTGATGCAGAATTGGTAGAAAAAAAGAAACAACAATAGCAACAACAACAACAACAACAACGACAACAACAGCAAACAACAACCTAAAGGATGTGCAGGCACACGCGGGAGCTGCAGCTGGCTGCAAGAGATTCAGAATGTCGCGTGAAATGCTCTATTGAAGGGTTACAGATGAGACGGGATCACAACTTTGGTTTCATCATTACCAGCAGCCAATGGTCTAATCGGGTTCTAAATTTCCCAAGAGAAGAAAAACAATAGAATTTCGCTGCAATTGGTTTTCTGGTTACATGGCAGTTCCAAACGATCCATGGATATGGGAAGTTGCTTAAGCGAGCGATATAACCGGACTCGCTTGGGAGTCGAAGACAGAAAAATGCTATCGCATAATATGTTGCACCCGTAGGAGGTGGCTGACTATACAGCCAGCATCTATGCACACAGCCTGTGCTGTAAGCGGGCAGAGCAGGAAGTGCCCCAGAACAAACTGGTTTGACCACCAACGGTAGCACAGTGGTTTTATTAATCAACCATGGCTCCTTACTCTGATTTGGAAAGTGCTCACGCTAGTAAAGGTCGAATCTAACCGAAGTTGGGTACCGAAGCTCACGTGTACTTAGTTACAGGCCGACGTGCGCAGCCGTTTTAATGTGATGTTCGCACACAAATTTCCTTGGATGTATGTACAAAGCTGGAAATGTCACATTTATAAAATATACGAGCATACATGTGCACATAGATACATATCATGCACACATAAATCACAACACATATGATCATGTAAACATGCATGCACACACACACCCACGCGCGTTCACATACACACAAATGCACGCACGCACTCATGTAAACGTACGCGCGCACGCACACACTCACACCCACACCCACAAACACCAGCTATAGCCTCTTATGCTCTTGTGTGCACTTTCCGATATTTTCTGGATCAAAGTGATACACTGTGACAACAAAATCGCTTTGAAATGGCAAAGGTCTAAGTAACAACTCTCTGTCGAAACTTTTCTTTCTTTTGTCTGATTTCTTTAAAGGAAATAAAACTTCACTAAATAAAAGGTATTTTTAACTTCTGAGCTTTGGCCCGTGTGTGCACCATGTGCTCTCGCAACACACACACACACACACACACACACACACACACACACACACACACTCATACACACGAGCGCGCGCGTGCGCGCACACGCACACACAGAGACAGAGATATACATGCACACACAGGTGCATGCGTGCGCGCGCGCGCACACACACACACACACACACACACACACACGCACACACATACACACACACACACACACACACACACACACACACACACACACACACACACACACACCCCGCGCGCACGTACTTATACACATACAGAGAGAGAGAGAGAGAGAGAGAGAGAGAGAGAGAGAGACAGACAGACAGACAGACAGACAGACAGAGTGACAGACAGACAGACAGATAAACAGACGTCGGCGAGAGACGGAGATCGACATGGACAACGAGAGCGTCTGAGACAAGCGTTCCAATTCAAAACTGACCCAGATGGGGAACATAGCATCTGTGTCAAGTAACATCAACACAAGAGGGTATCAGCACATGAATAATGTGTTTCTCAGCTGCCAGCATACCATTTCTTAATCCGCTTACGTCCGCAGACTCTCTGCCAGACAGGAACAGACCAACAATCTCAACTTTCCCTCCTTTCTTTCGGAATTTAGCTTCCGCTCCACGAATCACGCGGACTAAAAGTGAAAGGGCTCGGAGAAGGACCCACTGGTAGATCAGACTCGTTCAGACTGATTCCCATTTCTCTTCCGTTTTCCTCCCAGTTCATGCCAGGGAGTGGAGCAGTGCCACACAGCGCGGAGGACAAGTCATAAATAAATGCTCCCCAGCGAAAGGCCAGTCCGTCCATGCGGAGAGGCGCAAGGGTTATCTGTTGAAAAGGTCAAGTTAAAGTGATATCCATCCCTTCTTACGCAACCCAGAGCAGACGGAGCTTGATGAATACTGCTACACAGTTGACCTTAAAAAAAAGAGCGAAGGCTTGCTTGCAAAATACTGTTATTTTCCACGAAAGAACAGATACGCCGTATCAGTGACAGAACATTTTATGATCTCCTTTCCGTCATGGAAACTGAAAGCGCTCTTTCCTTGCGTCTCGGGATTTTCCATTCACACAATCGAGCACTGCTGATGGAGCTACGGTGAAGTGCATCAGATTCAATCAATCATGTTGTTGCCCTTTCTGAAGTTGAGACGGGTTTATCATTACAGTTCAATCATTGTGTGCAGCTACGGATCAAACTGTTTTATAAAATTTTTGCCCCGGGGAGAGAAAGAAATTCCCGGCGATTGTCTCTGTGTTACACTGAAGATCTTAAAACTTCGGGCTGAAGGATGAAGGTGGATTTAAAATTAAAAAAAAAAAAATGACACACCTGGCTTCGCTTCGGAGTCAGACAGGAAAATGCTGTCTGGCAGCTTCCAGAAAGCTGATGGCGAAAATGACAGATTGAGAAGCCTTTAAAATTGTCATTAAAAAGGGATTAATGATCCCGCATTTTCATTTTTCTTCACCAGCGCTTGAAGGATTCAAGAATCGTTTCTCCCTTTTTTTTTTTCTCTTTTTCATCCTGTCCTTTTCAGGTTCTTCCTCTCTTTTTCTCATTTTCATCCTCTCCTTTTCAATATGAATCGATTTTTTTTTTTATATTTCCCTCTCTGTGTCACAGGGGATGAAATGACCGAAAGAACGTTATCTAGGAGGATATCTAGATTAAGGAGGTTTTCTGTTATTGTTTCTGAGAATGTTGGGTACAGCGAGTGTAAAAATGAATGCATATTTTTGACATGTGAGAGGAGATGATGCGGGAATGAGAGTGCTCCGGCAATTGCAGTGATTGTCTTCATGTGACATCAGACGAACACTGTCTGGAATACATATAATGACAAAATATAAAATATTAAAAAAGAAAAGAAACAAACAAATTTCTTTTTCTCTCTCCCTCTACTCCTTTAATGCTCTTGATGTGTATTGTGAAAACAGCAAATTAAAAAAAAAGTTGTATGTTCTTAAACACTCTGCACACACACACACACACACACACACACACACACACACACACACACACACAATCAACACTGAGAAAGAGGGAAGGAGGGAGGGAGAGAGAGAGAGAGAGAGAGAGAGAGAGAGAGAGAGACAGAGACAGAGACAGAGACAGAGACAGAGAGACAGAGACAGCAAAAAGGTTCGGGGGAAGTGGGGGTTCTCGTTCGTTACTTTATAACAACGCGCGATTCCGACCTTTCTGGAGAATGCCAACATTATTATCATTACCAGAAACAACGTTGTCTTTTGACAACGGGGGAGAGGTAACAGAACAATAATATTTCCTTCTTCCTTTCCTGCAAACAAATGGTACACACTCATTCCTAGTGTGTATCAAATCAAAGGTTAACAACACCAAATAAATTCGTAATATTTCCTTATGTCCTCACGCACAGGAGTAATGCAGAAAGGTTTAAACAAATCTTAAGACTGACTCGACCCATCCACTCAATCAAATGATGACATTGTATCTTACTGATCTCTTCCACATGGGATGAATGATAATATTCATTCAGATATCTCTTATAATGCATTATCTTAAATTTCACTATCCTTCATCTGTCTAATTTTCAATGCTTCCGTGATGAATTTCGCAACTGATTTAATTACAAGTTCATCATCTGATGATAACACGAAAGCGACATTTTGTTTTTTTTTTTTTTTCGCTATATCTAACTGGCAAAATGAACAATTTGTCCGCACTTCATTATAAGCAGTACAGTGGAACAGAGAGTGTTCTTCGTCATCACCAATGTGTCTACATGGACAAGGAGATTCTGTGGATGTTTCACATTCAAACCATCTTTTGTTCGCATTAAAACCTAAAGTTCTCAACCTAAATCTTGAGTCATTTATTCTGTGCCATTTACCTGTTTTGCTGAGAAACTTTCAGAATGAAACACATTCTTACATGAGAAAAAAACCACCTCTCCCACAGAAACCAGCACACACACACACACACACACACACACACACACACACACACACACACACACACACACGTTTCAGATGCTGCCTGCTTTGACAAATTAATAAACTCACATCTCACCTAAGTGCTTATACGTCTCCCCCCACGTCCCACCTCGCCCATTTCTCACTCACAATAATATTTCTTCTCTGAACCACCCCACCACTTCCCCCCCCCCCCTTTTTTTTTTTATCTCATCCTTCCCTCCCTCGGAAACCAGAAATCTCCAGTGACCATGTGTTGATGCGGCTCTCTGGACCAGTCCTGATCCAGCTCCAACTCCATCGATAGCCAGCGACAGAACGATTGTCCTGATGCAATGGTGGCATGGAGCAGGCGGCCACTGAGGCAGCAGACTGCCGCTGGTGCCAGTGAAGCAGATCTTATTGATAGCTTCCCAGATCATGGCGGAAGAGAACACGAAGGCTTTGTTTGAGCGTGGGTTGGTCGGAGCTGAAAGTGGCGACAGGAACTTTGCGCATTAACAGAATGCTTTGTTGTTAGTGTTCCTTGTTATTTCATGATCATAACAATGAGCTGCTCATGCGCGTTAACACACAAACACATGCACACACATATATACACACACACACGCACGCACGCACGCGCGCGCGCGCGCGCGCGCGCACACACACACACACACACACACACACACACACACACACACACACACACGTGTGTGTATGTGCGTCCACTCCAAGGCTGATAATAAAGCAGCATGTGCATTCTTTTTATGACAAAAGGGACAGACTGGGAATGCTTACAATGTATACACTCCATCGCCTCTGTTGAGAGTGGTTTATCCCAGCACCAAATCGCAATCCACCATAATCTTCGAAGCTCACAGTCAGGGCATGTTATCTGGATTCCTTTTTTTTTTTCCCCATGGCTATGTTCCGTTCCTGCTTATTCCCACCTGCTCTCACCCACCTGGAACGCACATTCACTACATCTGACTTTGCTCTCTAGAGGTGTGAACTTCACGTCTGGAAGCATGAGACAAATAACAGCAAAAACATGAGCCATTTATAGATGCCAGACAGCATCATCGCACATGTAATGAAACGCCACAGAGCTGCCAATGGCATCAAAAGCAAAGACAACGGAATGTCAGCAACTTTCTTAAAGCCCACATTATACTAGGCAAGCTGCTGACTCAAATGCTTGTTCTTGGGCAGGATTTGGATAATCAACCACATACAGGAAATCGAGAACAAAAGCGCCAATTTGGATGGAGAAAAGCATGCTGAATTTTTAGGCGAGGCACTCACACATCTATGGTTATCATTCACTCACAGCAAAGGTGAAGGTCGTGTGCTCCATACACAAATGACCATCTCCACTGGGCTTTTTCCTCTTCTTCTTCTGACACAGTTATAGCAAAGATCACGAATTCGTCCTTGATTTCACATTGTGCTTCAAACATGATTCCAGATCCAATTTACAACTCATCACTGTAGTAATGAAATCTGCATGACTTTATACGTTCATTGCCTGAACAAAATGGAGTGAGCTATTCACACAAGGAATGACCTATGACGTCCAAGTCACTTAAGCCAATCTGCGTGTCACTTTGTTGCTACCTTGCCTAATGTAGCCACAAAATGGCAAGTCGCGCAAAAGAGCAAGCACAAAAAGCACGTGCTTGTACTTGACCAAGAGACTCTCCTAGTGTGTGTGACAAGATTTTGAAAACACCCATCTCTTTTTTTTTCCATTGCTTTCGCACTTTTAAAAAAGAACTCTCTATCTAAAAAAAAGGTAGATACAGAGAAGCAAAAGTGAACGTACAGACAAGCTGAAAACTGTTAACTGAGGAAGACGTTTTTCTCAGAGCCCTAAGGTGGAGCAACATATGCATTTAACTTTTAGAAAAATGCTGCCACACATGAAAGAAACTCAACTGAAATGTGTGCGCGTCATGAAAGTGCCTTATCACGTTTATTGATTACTTTTACAGTCCATGAAACAGCAAGTGATGTCTTGTCCATACATCAGTAAACTGGGAAGTGGCCTATAGTGATCACCAATGCAGGGTTAGGCAAATCTGGAAAAGGTGCGCGTGTATACATGCGCACACACACAAATATCTATACATGCGCACTCTTGCACCCCCCCCCCCCCCCCACACACACACACGCACACCATATATATGGTTTAGGGTTTAGGTGCTACCAGCTCAAGAGCAAATATGTTGTCCCCCCCCCCCCCCCCCCCCCCCTCGCCCTTTCCTCACTCGCAATAATATTTCTTCTCTGATCCAACCCACCACTTCTTCCCATTCTTACCCTCATCCTTCCCTCCCTCAGAAACCAGAAATCTACAGTGACCATGTGTTGATGCGGCTCTCTGAGCCAGTTCTGATCCACCTCCAACTCCATCGATAGCCAGCGAGAGAACGATTGTCCTGATGCAATGGTGGCATGGAGCAGGCGGCCACTGAGGCAGCAGACTGCCGCTGGTGCCAGTGAAGCATCTTATTGATAGCTTCCCAGATCATGGCGGAAGAGAACACGAAGGCTTGTTTGAGCGTGGGTTGGTCGGAGCTGAAAGTGGCGACAGGAACTTTGCGCATTTACAGAATGCTTTGTTGTTGGTGGTGGGTGTTTCTTATTTTTCATAATCATAACAATGAACTGCTCGTGTTTGTTAAAACACAAATACACACACTAACACACACACAGACACACACACACACCCACCCCCCCCACACACACGCACACACACACACCCACACACACACACACACACACACACACACACACACACACGCGCGCGCGCGCGCGCGCGCGCGCGCGCGCGAATGTGCGCACACTCAAAGGCCAACAACGAGGTAGCACATGAATTCTTTTTATGATTGAACTGACAAGTTGTTAGCTTACTGTGTATACACACCCTCGTATTTGTTGAGAGTGGTTCATGACAGCGCTAAGTCACAATTCACCATAATCTTTGACACCCTCACTGTCAAGACATGTTATTCGAATGACTTTTTCTTCCCAACGGTAGTGCCTGTCTCTGCTTATTCTCTCCTCCTCTCACACACCCCAGCGCACACATTCAGTAATCTGACCTCTCTCCAGAAGTGTGAACTTCACATCTGGAAGCAGGAGCCAGACAACAATAAAAACGTGATCCGTTTATGGACGCCAGACAGTGTCATCGCACACGGAAGGAAACGCCGCCGAGCTGTCAACAGCATCAACCACGGAGACAGCAGGATATCAGCAACTCTCTTAAAGCCCGCATCACGCTTGGCAAATCGCTCGCTCAAATCCTGTTGTTCTTGAGCGACCCTTTGCACGATCGACAGGTATGACCATGTACAGAAAAGCGGGAACGAGAGCGACTGCTCGCTCAATTTGGGGGAGACGAGTACGTTAGAGATTTCCGAGAGGCTCTCAAATAAGTAATGTTCACTCACAGCAGAGGTGAAGATCGTGCGTCCCACCCACGAATGACAATTTCCCTTTGGGCTTTTCATCCCTTTTTTTTTAATCAAGATCAAGATGACGTCCTCCATTTCAGATTCTGCGTCAAACCTTACTCTAAATCCAGTGTGGAGTTCATCACTAGAGTATCGAAATCCGAATGTCTTAACGTGCACTGAATAAACAAAATGGAGTGAACCACTGATGCGAGGAATGAACTACCACGGCCAAGTCACCTGACAAGTCGACCTTGCAGTACTTTCTTGCAACCTGCCTTGCATGATCACAAAACGGCAAGCCCAGCGAAAGAGTGAGCGCAAAACAAAGTCAAGTTCTCGATCAAGAAATTCTCTGAGCGTGTGACAAGAGCTTTAGACAAGTGAAGCAACTCCACGCTTAACGTCGTCCTAAATTCGATCAGACAAACACAAGAAAAATATCATCAACCACTACTGGAAAATTGAGCTAATCTGACATGTCATGGAGCCCGTCCGTCCTCCACTTCCAACAGCCCCCACCCCCACCCCTCGCCTCGCATCTCTCTCCCCTCCACACACACACACACACGCGCGCGCGCACGCGCCCCCCCCCCCCCCCCCCCCCCCACACACACACACACACGCACACGAGTCAATATTATCGAACCAGCACTGTCGCCTGCAGATGTGGCTTGTCAACGCGATAGACATACTGCGAACTCGTCTTCTCAAACCTGACCTTTCACTTTGCTTCACGCTGCGCAGTCTGTGCACTGGGACATGAACGCCATTGATTGCAATGTAGGAACTGTCGTGACTGCGCTCATATGCAAGCCGTAAGACGACGATGACATTGACGAGGATATGTCTGTGTCACAGACGTTGATGTTCGATCCACACAGACACACTGACATTGCTCGTGCGCCTGCTGGTCAGTCTGTCACTTTCACGTGTGCACATGCTCGACTAAAACGGCTTTATTACATTCCTCTACTCAGTTGTGTGCAGCTGGGTGCATTTCAGCTCGGCTCACCTATGTAAATTTCATTACGCTTATTGCCGTGTGTGTTTTGAACCAGTAACATGTGTGATCGAATTTTTATGATTGAATGAATGTCAGTCATAAAAAAACACTACTTTGGCAAGGAGAGGAAATGGGGAGGGATGGTGTATCAGCCACAGAATATCAATGCATGTATCTAGTCTTGATCTTCGAAAGACAACATTCATCACTTGTCAAGACAGTGCACACGGACTGACCGACTGCCATGCGTATATCTATGTAGATAAGAACGTGAAATACGTTCACGCACAGCTAAAAACAAACAAAACCAGTATTACCATTTTCATTATCTTCATAATAATTATCGTCATTATTATTTTTTGACCCGCGTTGTTTCACCTTAGGGTCCATTCCGTGGTTTTAGTCGTTCACACACAGCCAAATTCTGCATCCTGACCGAAGAGACAAGTGACTGTTTTTTCCTTCGTTTTAATCGTCTTGAATGTATTTTGTCTGGCCTGAAGAAGAAGAAAGAGGGTCGAAACGCGTTGTGTTTGTTTTGTAATCTGTTCCTTCGTTTGGCGGCGCAGTAACTATTTTTTTGCACCTGAACCAAAACCAGGTTTATACACCGTCATCAACTTCAAGTCAATACGATAATTTTCATCGCCCGATCAGTCTTATTTCTTTTAATATGTAGAATCACTTCCAATGTTTATTTGTCACTTTCCTAAACTTATCTTTGTACCTGCTCGTTATCTTAATAGATAACCATTATACTCTTGACACATCTCTTATTTGATTGCCTTCGCTCTATGAGAGCGACTCTCTTATTTATTACCTTGATGCTTTTAATGCCTCTTTTAATTTATTACCTCTATCGCTTACAAAACTCCCTCTTGTTTTATTTTCCTTTACGCAATTAAAAACGGTTCTCTTAGATCATAAACTGCACGCTCTTAAAACACCTCTCTTATTTCATTTCCTTCAGAATCTTAAAAAGTCGTTTCTTTCATGCTTTTGGAAAAGAACTCTCTCTCTCTCTCTCTCTCTCTCTGAAATGTATATTTGTAACTTCCGGCAAAGATTCATGGACAGATAGTAACTGGTATAACTAGAAACATCATGTCCAAATCAGCAAAAGATTTGGAAGGTATTCACTGTTTAATGGAATATATCATTCTGTTAAGCCACAAACAACCCTAAATTCAAATCGCTCTGTGAAATTGGTTACATCAGAGACTCCATTCGAAATATCAGACTTCAGACATTATCGCTTAATTCAGGTACGGGATTTAGACCGTTTTGGTTTACTGTGTCCAATATGAACAAAATGAAAAAAAAAATTGAAGTACATTTTCTGGAAGAATGCCCAGCTGCTCAGAATCCAGGAAAAAGATCGTCCCTGAACAATGCAAGCACTTCTGCTCGTTCTGCTTGAGCCAATGAAAACAGAGTGAATATTTTCCAGTATGCCTTTGACAATCGAGACATAATGTGGTCTTTTCACAAACTGATGTTGACAGACGCTTATGGAACAATACTGTGTATCTATATTTTGAAATTTTCGAATGTGTCACATCTCTCTTCATTTCGAGCTGCACTCTATATACGAATAAACCCTCTCTCTCTCTCTCTGCCTATCTATCTGCTGTCTGTCTGTTTCTTTCTTGTCACTGCGCTGAATGTCCATACCTTTTTCCCTCCTTTAAACAATGCAAAAAGCAACACTTGACATGATCACATACGGCCAATACTCCTTTTTTCTCATTCACAGACACAGAGAGAGACTTACGCACTCGCACATACACACATCTGTCTATCTGCCTATCTGTTTATCTATCTATCTATACTAGTTATCTATCTAGCCGTCTATCTGTTTAGCTATCTGTGCCTTCGACGTTTAGCACACATACACTGTTTCTCTCTCTCTCTCTCTCTCTCTCTCTCTCTCTCTCTCTCTCTCTCTCTCTCTCTCTCCCCGACTGAAACCAATTTTTTTTTTTATCAGAGTAACCATAGTCTGCACTAATAATTAAAGAGACGAAGATACACTGAGAACAAAAATCGAATTAAAGGAAAGATTATAAAAAAAAGGGAAAATGTTAAACTAATTAAATTCAGAGAACGCAACAATCGCCTCGAAATCCATTTCTCTGCCAAAGGATCTCTTCCTGTCTTTCCCCCCCTTCTTCTTCTCTTCTTCTTCTTCTTCTTCTCTCTCTCTCTCTCTCTCTCTCTCTCCTCTCTCTCTCTCTCTCTCTCTCCGTTCCTGTTTACAAGCTATTTTACTACAGCGAAGCGAGGGGAGAACGGAGATGGGTGGTGATGGAGATGGGGCGGGTGGGTGGGGGGAAGCGAGAATGATGAGGGAGCGGAGGGCAGGACTAGGTGGTGGGGGGGGGGGGGGGAGGGGGGGGGGGGGGGACAGGGAGACGACGAGCAAGAACGGCCTGAACGGAAATGGAATTTCAGTTTGGATATCATTTCATGTGTTACAGAGATTATTTATTTACAGCGATAATTTCCCGCCTTTCATCAAACACATATTTTCCAAGTAAACACAAACCGCCTCTCTGATGACACCGTGTAAAGAACGGCTGTATTCACTTTACAAAGCGATGCAAGCACCACTTCAAATACATTTGATAAAATTAACGACATATGAAAACAAGGCAAATAATTACGCTAAGAACTTCGCGCGAAAGCGTTTTCCATTTCACATGATAAGGAATCTGTTACAAGAGGAAGAAAAAGTTACATACAGATTGAGAAAAAAAAGTAATGCGTTCTTTTCTAGGAAATATGTCAGTGCCAACAGCATCGAAGAAAATGGGCTGTTAAGTAAACTTGTATAAGAATGCAAATACTTTAACCTTCGATGAATTTAGCATTGAGGTATGCAAAACGCACGCACGCATACACATACACACATGCACACGCACACACACACACACACACACACACACACACACACACACACAGAGAGAGAGAGAACTGAATGGTTTCTTACTTGGAGACTTGGGAACTGAAGACGTTTCCCAGCTTCAAAAGCAAATCATAGCATGACAGTGACAACAAATAATACAAAGAACCTAAGCCACTTGATTTTAAGACACAGAATGTGTCCCTCTGGGATACAAAGGACAAACTTTCAGACTCTCCATTACTTACAATGCACCTAGGTGGTCGTCACTT
>JADBJO010000033.1:620000-647500 GCA_016801955.1 Conus betulinus | reverse complement strand
ATACACACACACACACACACACACACACACATATATATATATATATATATAGAGAGAGAGAGAGAGAGAGAGAGAGAATTATAAGCAAAGCATGCTCTAATGTCTTACACTGAAGAAATAGGGGGAAGATAAGCATACACATCTACAGTGGTAGATGATTCTGCCTAACTAAGAGTATGTGCTTGAATGAGTGAACGGGGAATATTAAATGTTTTCTCAAAATGAGCCTTCAGCAAGCTTATAGTCTCCAAAGAAGAGACAATCTCCAGTCGGGAAGAAACTCACTAACACACATCTCCTGGTCAGATACCGGTATTTCGAAACCTGATGTTTCTCCTCAGTGACCGCGGAAAGTTGTAACTTGACTCATCTGCCTTTTCGGTTTTAAGAAGAATGATATCCCAGAAAAGGGCTGGTGTGCAATACCCATAGTATGTTTGTTGAGTTTAGAAAAAAACAACCAAAGGTGCCACCTAAGAAGCAAAAGAAAATCACGAAAGAGCAAAACAAGCTATATTTTCTTGTGAACAGTAGAAAATAAAATATGAAAAGATAACCTCTTAAGACACAAGTACTGAGGGCCAGTTCTTGGAATGAATCCGCAAGGGACTAAATTACAATAAACTAATAAATTCCAAGGATTAGTGCCGAGCACAATTCCAGCAACTTACAGAGCAGCTTGGTGTTGCATATATAAATACCTATCCGCAAAACAAACCGTTTGGAATCATTCATCAAGCATCTTAGCCGGCCGAACAGACACACGAAAACGAAATCTGACGAAAAATTAGAATTCATAGAATCAATGCATTTGCTTTCTTTTCATCAGTCCGTTTCATTCTTTAACAGGCAGATCCCCTTGAACACAGTCCCACAGTGGGGATACCGGCTGCGGATATTAACAGCCTCACTGCGGTGTGGCATGAACTGGACAAAGGGGTTGACGGCCTGCCCTAGGAGGTTGTTCCACGCCTGCTGGATCATCTGAAGCAGTGGGACAATTGTACCTGGTCCAGGACGGATGAGGCCGAACTCTCCCTGAAAATGAGTCTGCTCTATCGGGTTTAGGTCACCGCCTTCAAGCGTCCGCAGTAAGGAAACGGCGTGTAGGCTGGTCCAGCTATCTTTATCAATGAAGCAGCACGAAAACAGACATGTCAGTTTTCGACAAATATGTCTACTTCCTTCAAACAACATATATATATATAAAAAATGCGCAAAACAATAATCTTCAGATAGTGATCAGCATGACATATTTGTTGAAGCTTCACTTGTCTGTTTTGTGTTGTATATCAAAATCAGCATTAAGCTGCATCTTGTTTTGCGCTCATTTGCATTCTGCCTCACTTTTATTAATATTGCAGTCTGTTTCATTTTCTTATGATGCAGTATTTTCGCTAAAGAACTGCACACAAAACATGCAGATTTACCATGGCCTGTCCGGCAGTTTGTGTGAAGTTAGTGGACGAGCAAATAAATAAAGCTTTCACCAGGCGGTGCCTCGTGCTTCTGAGAAAGGCAACTTTCAAGGGAATCTGGATTCTCTCTCTCTCTCTCTCTCTCTCTCTCTCTCTCACACACACACACACACACACACACACACTCACTCACTCTCTCTCTCTCTCTCTCTCTCACACACACACACACACACACACACACACACACACACACACACACACACACACACACACACACACACACACACACAGACACACACACACTCAGAGCCATAAATTATTCAGCTAGTAATTATACCTACGAGTCAATACCAGCTTCATGTATAGTGCTGAAAAGTTCACATTAGACCAACGTTCGGTCTTTCCACCTGGAAATGTTTTAAGCAAAAATCTTCTTTTACTTTTAAACCATTTCACTAACCAGTAATGTATGTTAGTCTAGTTAGGCAATGAGTGCTTGAGAAACCTTTTCACTAGAATTACTGGTCACCCTTTCCTTTCTAAAAAGTTCAAAGTTAAGGTTTCATGCTTGTAAGACTGAACATGTGGCACTGATACATCGAAAAAAAAAAAAGCGAGACGTGAATCAGTTTAATGCCAGGGAAGGGACAAACACTAAGAACGTCAGTAAATCAAGGCAGCTGCGTAGTAGTTGTTTTGATCAGGTTATAAATCTATGTTGATGGATAATCTGCTAAAGCAAATCTACATCATCTCGCTTCACTCCATGTTACTGAACTAGTTGCCATTCATTCCTTCAGTTGGATACGTACTTGTGAAACGTACTTTGAAACGTACATGGGATCAGAACATACAACGCTAAACGCCACCGAAGTGACTCAGCAGCGGTGCAGTGTCCCATCCGGTGGGTTGCCTCTTGTCAAGCTCATACTGCTAACTGCTTGTAACGCTAGAGCTGTGTACGGGGAGGCCAAAATGCACGGCGCTGGGGTAATGCCACTGAGGGAGAAGGGAAGATACGACAGAAGAAAGCAGACACATGTGAAGAAGACCTGCTGAACAGCAAGGGCACGCTGTCAAGACCAAAGCACTCGACGGCTTTCCGAACTTCTGCCGTCGAACGCTGCAGACAGGGCTTAACAGTTTGCACTTAAGGTCATTTCCATTTTTCAAGAGCTCCCTGTTTTCTGCAACCGCAACAAGTGTGGCGGCAGCACGTCGTCGTCTTGGGAAATGAGCCCATCGATTGGGCGCTGGGACAGCCACTGGAGGCTCTTTCTTTTTCTTTTTTTTTTTTTTTCTTCTCTCCTGAATACGTTCTAATCTTTTTAGGAAACGTCGTGCATTGGGGAGGCGGCGGTATGTTTTCAACGTCGGTTCGTTGTGCCGCTCGGACCAAGCCTCGTTAGTCGCTGTTTTCTGTCGGCCCGGCCTCTGCCTGCCCCTCACTTGTCCAGCAGATGAGATGAGATGAGATGAGATGAGATGAGAGATGTGTGTGTGTGTGTGTGTGTGTGTGTGTGTGTGTGTGTGTGTGTGTGTGTGTGTGAGAGAGAGAGAGAGAGAGAGAGAGAGAGAGAGAGAGAGAGAGAGAGAGAGAGGGATCAATAATGCCGGTATTGGAACTACACAGACAGAGAGAGAAGCCAGGTGATGACGGATGCACGGGACTGAGAAGAATTGGACGAGGAAGAAGACTCTGAGTGTCAGGCCAGAAACTGAGATGGAGAAGTTGACAGAGAGGAGGACGTAAGGGGAGTGGATGGAGGAACGGCAAGGACAGACAAATAAGATAAAGAAAGGAGAGAGAGAGAGAGAGAGAGAGAGAGAGAGAGAGAGAGAGAGAGAGAGAGAGAGAGATAGAGAGAGAGAGAGTTCATGTCGTTAAAAGTCCAACCGACCCAGGGAGGCTACATCAGGGCTGTCAACCTTATGAAAGTCAGTTCCTTACTAAGTTGTTAAAAATAATTAAAGCAGATGTCTAAAACACAAACACTGCTCGAAAATATTTGTTTCAAAAACATCTTAGGTTAGTTGAAAAGTTTTCAGCTTTTCTCTGGAACTTAGAAATTACATTTGGTCGAACATATAAAGACATCAGTAAAATGTATTTGTCTGATATAATGTAAGTTCCAGCATTCGATAAGAATGTTTTATGAGTGGGGACATCACAAAGAATGCACCACAGAGCTTCCTCTCTTTAAAAAAAAAATATGGGTGCATGTAAAAGGATAAGCCTGTGTGCAACTGGCGCAAAAGATTTTCTCTTTATGGCCGCCAGTGGTGTTTGGTAAGAACTATGTAAGCTTTGGGCGAATTTGAAAAAGTCTGTTATATAATCTGCATTTTTGACAGATTTGAAAACGTCTGTTTATCTATCTGCATGATCAATTCTTTCGCCAAAGGTCTTTGACGTAAGTCTGAACTTTGGTTTCAGATCGGTGTAAGGAATAGAGAATCTGCACCATTGTGTGTGTTTGTGGCAATCATGGCGAGTTGATCAGAGAGAGAGAGAGAGAGAGAGAGATGAGAGAGAGAGAGAGAGAGAGAGAGAGAGAGAGAGAGAGAGAGAGAGAGAGAGAGAGAGAGAGAGAGAGAGAGAGAGAGAGAGAGAGAGAGAGAGAGAGAGAGAGAGAGATGAAATGAGAGTGAATGGAGTGGGCACTTGGAAGCAGTTAAATCAAACTTAAAAAAAACCCCTAACATTTCAAATTGATAAATGAATACGTAATCCGATCAAGCTGGGAGAACAACCGACAATAAATGAATCGAGTAGATGAAAATTCATTTACAACATAAAAAAAAGCCACAGACATAAATAAACAAACAATTCCACCCCGTTTTGGATGGGCACTGACGGAGCATCGGACAGCACCGTCAGTCCACCCGACAAAGATGCAGAGGAGGAAAACAGTTGTGCTATGATCCTCTCGTCCACACTCTACAAATCACTGACTCCCACCCCACACTTAACCACAACTGTCGCCACAACACCTTTATCAGTTCTCCAACTGCGAAGAGAAGCTTTCATTCTCCCCCCACTACCCCCCTGCGTAATTAATTACTTCTAAAAGAGCTGCTCAATTGCCTGACCAAACATTGCAGGAGTCTGTATCTCTCGGGCCTGGTCGACGCCAGGATGTATTATGAAAGTAGGCGCAGAGTACAGCCCTGCTGCGCAGTCTCAGACCTGACTGCAAATCCGTGGCTTCCTCCTCCTACTCTACTATGAGCATAAAAAGTATCTTCATCATCCTCATCCTCACTGATCAGCATAAAAAGTATCTTGAATTCTGTAGCCCATCATGCCAGGTTCTCAGCGCGAAAACACGGATGTGGTGTCGCCCTCCGGAGGAAGAGTTCATTCGCGCTGGCTCCGAAACTAATGTAACTATTGTTGCTAGTAGGGGGGCTTAAAAGGTGGTGTCCTGCGTATGTTGTATTGGAACAACATTACTGAACACCAACGAAAGGATTCGGCAGAAGCGCTGTGTCTCCTCTGGTGGGTTGCCTCAAGACGACTTCATCTTTGCAGTTCCGTGTTTATTGTCGGTGCTGTGGTGGGACAGGCCGGGCGGTGGCTATGGACGGGAAATAGGAACGAGCGGCGTGGGTGCAGTGCCAGTGAAGTGGTACGGAATGTGAAACGGCCAAAAAAAAATGAAAATGAGAAGGGAGAGGGAGGAGAGTGAGAAAGGGGGGGGGGGGGGGGGGGGGGGGAGGGAGGGAGAGGAAGAGAGATGGAGGGAGGGGGTGAGAGAGAGGGATGGAGAGGAAAAAAATAGATGGGGGCAAGGGGCGGGGAGAGAGAGAGAGAGAGAGAGAGAGAGAGAGAGAGAGAGAGAGAGAGAGAGAGAGAGAGAGAGAGAGAGATTGGATTTCTAGTTGTGATAAGTTTTACTGGAGACGTTATACACTTCTATCCGTCTAGTCGATGAGACAAACTCCATCACAGTTCTTTTTTTTTTTTTTTTTTTTTACAACTCAACACGTCGCATGTCACCCTTGTATTAATCATTTTGGTAAGAAAAAAAAATCTTTGAGTCCGCTGACAAATCATTAACTCTGCTTCACTACAACGATTCATGGATCTCATTTCAGTAAAGGAACACCCGTAAGGAACTTCCATGATTTCAAAAGAATATGCATTTTTCTTTGTGTCTTCCCATTCTTTTTCTCTCTCAAACTAACGCGGACTGAGACACAAACGACACTTTTAGAAAGATCCCTGGACGCTGTAAAGGGATAGGACTGTGTGTAACACTGTGACACACAGCTAAGACAAAACCACTCAACGGCTTTCCAAAAGCTGAGAGCAGAGCATTGAAGACATAACGAAACAATCGCGTTTAAGGTCACGTCCCTCTGTCAAAGGCTGCTGCTTGTTCTCGAAAACTGCGACAAACGCCACGGTAGCACGACGCGTTATGAAATGAGCCCACCGATAGGGGAGCGTCAGACACATTCGCCGAAGGCTTTCTTCTAATCCCTCAATACCTCCGAATCTGTTTAGGAAATTTTGTGCATTGGAGAAGCAGTAGTCTGTTTTCATCGAGAGTTCGTTTTGGACGCCCGGACCCAGCTCGTTAGTTGATGCTTCTTGTCGACCTGCTCTCCTGCCTGCCCCTCAGTTGTCCATGAGATGGGATGAGATGTCGTGAGATCAGATGAGAGAGAGAGAGAGAGAGAGAGAGAGAGAGAGAGAGAGAGAGAGGGGGGGAAGGGTGGGGATGATGGCTGGGACAGAGGGGAGGGATCGATAATGCCGGAATTGGGGGGCGAGAAAACCGAGCTGGAGATAGAGCGAGAGAAGGCGGGCGATGACAGATGCATGGCCCTGGGAAGAACTGGACGAGAAAGAAGACTCCCGAGTGAGAGGTCAGCGACCGTGAAGTGGGAGACGTGATGGACAGGACCGAGGGACAGGAAAGGTCAGGGAGGAAAAGGGACTGAGAGAAAAGGAAAGAGGACATAAAGGACAGGAGGGCCACAAACACGCAGAGTTGGGGGTGCGGGTGGGGATTGAGATAGAGAGAGAGACAGACAGAGACGGACAGACAGAGGAGAGAGAGAGAGAGAGGGGGGGGAAAGAGAGAGAGAGGGGGGGGAGGAAAATGGAGAGAGAAAGAAAGAGACTTACAGAGAGAGAGAGAGAGAGAGAGAGAGAGAGAGGAGAGGGGGGGGGGGGGGGGACTGATTATGAGTCTGGATAAAGCTGGCAAGGTTCAGTTTTATCACTGTTATCATTATTCTTGAAAGAGGTGCAGCTGACATGTCGAAAAGAAAAAGAAATAAAAAGACACAGGACAAACGCAGACAGGAACAAAACATAAAACGATACTTCTGGAGCGATCTGCAGCGAACCTACCAAGCAAACTACTGCGTAAAAAAAAAAGACTTTAAAAGCGAAAAGTTGCAAAGATGGAGGAATGGGGGGGGAGGGGAACCTTTACATTTTCCCAAACTTCTGGATCAGAATGCCACAGTCGGGCCTCGCAGTTGCACTTAAGGTCATTCTCGTCTGTCGGGAGCTGCCTGTTTTTCTGCGAATGCAACAAGTGCCATGGCTGCACGTCATCGTCTTGGGACTGGGGGATTGAGCCCATCGATTGGGCGCTGAGACAGCCACTAGTGTAGCTTTTTTTTGTTCTCCTGAGCATGGTTTGAACTGTTCTGGTAATGTCGCGCGCTTTGGGAGGCCGCGGTCTGTTTTCAACCAGGCATGTTCGCTTTGCGATTCGCACCCAAGTCTAGTTCGTGTCTCTGTTGTATGTCCGTCTGGTCTCTTGTCTGCCTGCCCCTCACATGGCCACGGAGGTGGGATGAGAGCGAGGTGTGTGTGTGTGTGTGTGTGTGTGTGTGTGTGTGTGAGAGTGTGAGAGAGAGAGAGAGAGAGAGAGAGAGAGAGAGAGAGAGAGAGAGAGAGAGAGAGAGAGAACAGAGAACGACAATGAGAGATAGAAACGATAGAAAGAAACAGGCAGGCAGACAGACAGACAGAAACAGACAGGCAAACAGAGAGACAGCTGGGAAGACAGAGAGAGAGGGGCACAGAGAGAGTGACAGAGAGAGAGAGGGGGGGAGAGAAAAACAAAGAGAGAGAGAGAGAGAGAGAGAGAGAGTGAGAGAGAGACAAAGACACAGAGACAGAGACAGTTATTATGAGTTGGGGCTCAGCTGACAGTTTCATTACTGCCAACCCGATCCCCTAAGGAAGGATCCTTTCAGGTGCACAGACGACAAGCGAAACAGAGGCAATAAGACAACAGGATCCATCAAGTCAGAAACTAATAAAAACACCACCAGCGGACAGTTCTGGAGAAACCTACAGTAAGCCTAAAAACAAGCTGACGCCTTCTCCAAACCTTTGGGAAAGGAACTCTGTACTCAGGGGCCAACGGTGGCACTTTAGGTCATTTCCATCGTTCAAGAGGTTTCTCCCCCCCTTCCCCCCCCCCCCTTCTCCACTACGAATGCAACACGTGCGGCGGCAGCACGTCGTCATCTTGGAAATCAGCTCATCGATTGGGCGCTGGGACAGCCACTGAAGGCTCTTTTTTCTCCCCCGAACACGTTCTAATCTGTTTAGGAAACGCCGAGCTTCGGGGAGGCTGTGGTCTGTTTTCAGGGCGGCGAGTTTGCTTTGCGACATGGTACAAAAGTCTCTAGTTCGTCTCTTGTTTTCTATTGGTCCGGCCTCTCCCCCCTGTCCCCTGCCCCTCACACGTCTACGAGATGGGATCAGGAGAGAGAGAGAGAGAGAGAGAGAGAGAGAGAGAGAGAGAGAGAGAGAGAGAGAGAGAGAGAGAGAGAGAGAGAGAGAGAGAAGGTACACATGAACAAGTAAATCAAGTAATATGGTCAAAGACAAGCAAAGTGAAATACAAAGAATATAAGGAAAACAAGATGCAAAGCACATAAACGTACTCCCAGTAAGTAGTAGTACGACAAAAAGAAAAAAAAAATACATATAAATCAGTCACTATAACACTTTCTCCCCATTTGGTGGTAGAAATTTTGTATGTAAGAGAAAAGGAAAAAAAACCTGCTCTCTCCGGCAGGGATATGAACCCAGGACTCCCGCGTGACAGGCGGGGGACACTATCCACTACACTACCGAAGACTTACACAATTTGGTTACACTTAAGTTTATACACCGTTATTGCTTTAACTGTACATCACAAAATTACCATTTATAGCCGTTAATAACGGCTACTCCGGTAAAGAAAACACCGGGCATCATCCGTGACCCATAATGAACATATCTACAAATTTTCAGAAAGATCGGTCCAGCAGTTTTGTCTGGAGCGAGTGGAACACATTTTGACCACGGACGGACAAACAGACAGACATAGACAGACAGATAGACAGATAGACAGACAGACAGACAGACAGACAGACAGACAGACAGACAGACAGACAGACAGACACACACACACACCACACACACACACACACACACACACACACACACACACACACACACACACACACAGCATTTCTTCGTTCCCATAGTAAAGTACTCCCTGTTGTATTAGAACTGGGAGTACAAAAAGTTAGTTCATCCAGACAGTCTGAAGAGCGGAGGACTGAAACGATTTCGAAACCAAAACTAACAAAACAAACCAGCCCTCAAATATACAGCTTAGAACATGAAAAAACGAATACCAAAGGACAAAACAAACGAATAACTAAACAAACCCAGATACCGAATCAGTATTGGCGCTTCACCGGACAGTACAGACAGGCCCACGACAGAGATGGATGGTGCAGGAAAGTCGATGTTGTGACCTTCCCGTCCAGGCTCCACGAATCACTGCACCTCCACGGCCCCTATAACACCCCCCCCCCCCCCCCCCACTCTCCCATGTCTTCTTTCCATCTCAATCTCCACATCTCTCCCCAGTCCCCCAGAGCCCAGCAAGGAGGCCCCCCCTGTGGCTAATTAAGCCCGGAGCCCACAGAGCCAGCTGGAAGTGGAACTCCTCCAGAACCGTCTGGTCTCAGACCCGCAAGGACAGTCCATAAACTACAAGGAACCAATCACCCAGATAGTCCATCGGAGAAGGACGATAAAGGAGAGAGACTGCTGCGGCGGGGAGAGAGAGAGAGAGAGAGAGAGAGAGAGAGAGAGAGAGAGAGAGAGAGACAGAGAGAGAGAGAGACAGAGAGAGAGACAGAGACAGAGACAGAGACAGACAGAGAGAGACAGATACAGAGAGAGAGAGAGAGAGAAGACAGACAGACAGACAGACAGACAGACGGACAGACAACAGACGGACAATGGACATGGATATAGAGAGAAAGCGAGGGATGGAGGGCAGGGATAGATGGGGTGAAGGTAACGGTCTGGTAGAAGAAGGAGGAGGCGGGGGGAGGGGGAAGAAGAATGGAATTCTTCCGAGAGGACGTGAAGAGAAAAAAGTACGGGGGGTCAGGGTACTCGTCCGTCATCTCCGCTGCTGAATCGAGCGCCGTTCTGGTAACATAATGAAGGACATCGATAACACGCACGCACACACACACACACACACACACACACACACACACACACACACACACACACACACACACACACACACACTCACTCACTCACTCATTCACATACGCACACACAGACACACACACATACACATACATGCGCACACATGCACACACGCGCGCGCGCACGCACGCACACACACACACACACACACACACACACACACACACACACACACACACACACCTTAACGCGAAATCTGCAACGCTGGTCAATCGTCTAAAACCAAATATGCAACGGGCCGTCAAAACAGCCTTCCTGTTCAATTAGTTCTCTTTCTGCGCATATAAAGCTCTGGAAGCATTTTTGGACATACTTATTTTCAACACTTAAAGTCTTCAGGCATTGTGACATAGCTGTTGCACGGTTTTGTGTGCGTCTTGTTTGGGTTTGCTTGCTAAATGTATACAGGCACGAAGTGGATATAATTCTATCATACCACCGACACTGACTTGGGTGATTAACCTGAAGTATAGAAAGCTTACAATTGCTTGTATTTAACACAGCAATAGTTGTAGTTTACTCTACAGTTCATGAAACCGCGGGTCTGTTCCAAAACAAGTAGTTACCGCTATATGCCGTGTTAAAGAAATGCCACATCCGCAAAGAAAGAAAGACAGAAACGACGGAATGGAATTTCATGTCTGGCCTGGAGGTCTCTTTGCCCCAATTGACAGAACAGATACAAGTTAATTTCCTGCTAAAGAACGCACCATGTCAAAAAAAATGAATATGGAAAATGACCTTTTGAGTGAACAGTTAAGAAACATGGATTTCGAATGAGGAAAAAAACTAGAGTTGTGGAAGGCGGGGTGTGTGTGTGTGTGTGGGGGGGGGGGGGGGAGGGGAATAGGGGAGGAGGCATATCCATACTGACTGGTTCAATATCTGTACGTGATGTATTACTCTTCTCTTTCCCTTTTAGTTTGTTTCCCCTTTAACTGTGTGAAAATTAAGACTGCTACGAAACTCGAAGTAGAAGAAGAAGAAGAAGAAGAAGTAAAGAAGAAGAAGAAGAAGAAGAAAATCTTCTTTCCTGTTTAGATGTTTGTGAAGGCAAAACATATACGCACTGGACTGCTTCTCTTCGCTGGAACTGTTTAGGAAAGACGGAAGAAGGTGACGGGATTGAGAGTGAGGGGAGGGGGAGGAGGGGAGTGTGTGTGTGTGTGTGTGTGTGTGGGGGGGGGGGGGGGGGGGGGGGGGGAGGAGGGATTTCAACAGTCGGTTTTCACCATGCGTCGATATGCCTGCATGTTTTGTTTCTTGTTTGGTCACTCAGGTCGTGATCGTGATTATTCAACAGTCTCTGTGTTGGAAAGAACAGATTTTTCAATCTACAAAAAAGCAAACACACACACACACACACACACACCACACACACACACACACACACCACACACACACACACACACACACCACATAAGAGTTATAGGAAAAAAGAAGGCGATGAAAGAGGAGGCCGGAGAGAAGTGGGAGATGATGAGGAGAGACGTCACACTCTCTCAAAACAAGCCTCGTCCATCATTGAGCCGGCCGCTGCCCGTCTCCAACAACAACAGCTTGTGGGAGGGCGGAAACCGCGAAAACCCTGCTCCCCTAAACAAACATGTCACGCACGCACAAACGCATGCACGTACGCACTTATACGCGCGAGCGCGCACAGACACAGACAGACAGACACATACGCACACACAACGCGCGCGGGCGCACGCACACACCCACCCAAACACACACACACACACAGAGGCAGGAAAACACGGAAGCAGGCAGAGAAAGAGAAAGAGAGAGAGAGAGAGAGAGAGAGAGAGAGAGAGAGAGAGAGAGAGAGAGAGAGAGAGAGGAACACAGAGAGAGAGAGAGAGAGAGAGAGAGAGAGAGAGAAACACTCACACACACTTGCTTACACAGAAAGACAGAAGCAGCGTATAACACACATATACACACACACGCGCGCACGACAGGACGGAACTTTGCGGGGGAGGGGGGGGAGGGGGGGGGGGGAGGAGGGACACTTTGTGAGGGCGAAAAAAAAAAGACACCTCGGACAAAAAAACAACAGACTTACAAAAACAGACCCCTCTCCCACTAGTACTGATAAAACAGCCTCTCCATCCCCCCCCCCCCCCACACACACACCCTTCCTTCCGCCCCACCCACCATCCGTCCCTCCCTCCTTCCCCTAAAAAAAAAAAAAAAAGTCTCGCCGTTTTACTGATTGAAACACTCGCCAAAAAGGTGTTGAGCATGGGGGGGGGGGGGGGGGGGGGGGGGGGGGGGGGGGGGGGGGGTGGGGGGGGGGGGGGGGGGGGGGGGGGGGGAGGAGGGGGTGAGCGCCTGCAAGATTGGTTGTGTTGGCGTGTTTCCTTGACGATTTTTATCTCAACTTCTCTGATTTTTTTTCTCCGGATTGAGCCATTTAAAATGCTTTCTGATTCCTTCTTTCGGAACTGGACCAGAAAGGTGGGGGAGGGGGGGTGTGGCGGTCTGGAATTCGGGAACCCCTCCCCCTTTTCCCTTCCCCCACATGATCATCTACGTCCGTTCCGAAAATATACATAATGATCGTGATTGGCTGTAAAGTAATGTCTGTCCACAATGAAGTGCGTGCGTGGATCACAAAATCGTTATGTATCTCTCTCTCTCTCTCTCTCTCTCCTCTCTCTCTCATCACACACACACACACACACACACACACACACACACACACACACTACACACACACACACACACACACACACACACACGCGCGCGCGCGCGCGCGCGCCCGCGCGCATGCACAAATACACACAGAGAGGCAGGAAGGCATGGAGGCACAGAGAGAGAGAGAGAGAGAGAGAGAGAGAGAGAGAGAGAGAGAGAGAGAGAGAGAGAGAGAGAGAGAGAGAGAGAGAGAAACAGACAGACCGACAGAGATAAGAGTAGCAGAGACAGAGAGAGAAACAGAAAAACACAGAACACACGCAAGCAGACGTGAACACGCGAACGCAGAGCAAACAACACACCACACGCACAAATTGATTCACATATTCATGCACATAAATACTGATGGACACACACACACACACACACACACACACACACACATACACACACACACACACGTACACACACGTTAAAAAAAAACTGCAACCGAAACAGACACAGAAGAATGTAAAAGCGAAAAAAAACAACCCTTGAACAAAAACAACAGATCCTTACAACAACAGACCCTTTCCCACTTGTTTTGATAAAAAGAGCCCCCTCCTTCCTCCCCACCCTCCTCTCCAACCTCACCCACTCTCCATCCCCACTCACCTTCCGCCCCTCCCTACTACCCCTAAAAAAAAATCTCGTCGTTTACTGACTGAAACACACTCACCAAAAAGTTGTTGAGCATGGTGGAGGGTGAGTGGGTGAATGGATGGACGCAAGATTGCTTGTTGCGCTTACTTGCTTCATTTTTATTTTAGTCTTTTCTTATTTTTTTCCGGACTGAGCTCTTTAAATGCTTTCAGGTTGTTTCTTCGGAATTGGACCAGAAAGGTGGGGGAGGGGGGTGGGTGGCGGTCAGGAATTCGGGGACCCCTCCCCCTTTCCTTCCCTCCACATGATAATCTACGTCCGTTCCGAAAATATACATAATGATCGTGATTGGCTGTAAAGTAAATGTCTGTCTTCCACGAAGTGCGTGCGTGGTAACAAAATCGTCGTGTGTGTGTGTGGTGTGTGTGTGTGTGTGTGTGTGTGTGTGTGTGTGTGTGTGTGTGTGTGTGTGTGCTAGGACTGCAGAGCCACCTTCGCGTGCATCGATGAGCTGCAGAACGTAAATGTCATCATCGGATCCGATGGACACACACACACACACACACACATATATATATATATATACACATATATATATATACATACATATATGTATATATATACATACATATATATATATATATATATATATATATATATATATATATATATATATATATATATATATATATCAAGAATACCACTAAAATCTGAGGAGAGCCAGCGCTCGAAAAAGACCTGTCGATTTTAAAAACTTCCTTTTACCATTCTATTTTTAACAGAATATATATATATATATATATATATATATAAAACACTGCACACACACACACACACACACACACACACACACACACACACACACATATATATATATATATATAACACTGCACACACACACACACACACACACACACACACACACACACACACACACACGGTCACACACAGAGGAAGGCATGGAGAGAGAGAGAGAGAGAGAGAGAGAGAGAGAGAGAGAGAGAGAGAGAGAGAGAGAGAGAGATGACAGACAGACTGACAGAGACAACGTGGCACAGCGACAGACGCAGAGAGAGACAGAAAAACAAAACACACACACAAAACACACATGCACAAACGCAGCAGACAAACAACACCACATGCACAAATTCACATACACATATTCATGCACATAACACACACACACAGAAAACACACACACACACATACGCGCGCGCGCGCACGCGTATGAAAAAAAAAAAGAGACTGCGGTGAAAAAGACAGAACAATGTTAAGAGCGGAAAAAAAAAAAAAAAATCCTTGAACAAAAACAACAGACTCTTACAACCCTTACCCACTTGCTCTAATAAAAAACAGCCCTCTCACTCCCCATCCCTACTCTTCACCCCCACCACCCTCCGACCCTCCCTCCTACCCCTAAACACGATCTGGTCGTTTACTGATTAAAACACTCTCAGCAAAAAGTTGTTGAGCGTGGAGAAAGGTGACTGGGTGAGTGGATACAGGACTGGTTCTTGGCGTGCTTCCTCTTTCATGTTTATTTGAGTCTCTTCTTAATAATTTTCCGGACTGATGATCTCTTTAAAATGCTTTCTGATTGCTTCTTTCGGAAAGAAAGGTGTGTGGTGTGTGTGGGGGGGGGGGGGGGGGGGGGGGGGGGGGGGGTGGAGGTGGTGGTCAGGGATTCGGGGAACCTCCCCCTTTTCCCTCCCCACACATAAACACACAGACACAAATAACACACACACACACACACGCGCACAACACACACACACACACACACACAAAAAAACATGTGAGAAAACATATGAGCTCGCACGCACACGAGCAAACACACATGGGACAAAGACAGGGAAGTACGCACGCAAACACAGACACACAGATTTAATCGTCTAATATCACGATTAGTGGAAAAGACGTTAAATGACTCTCTCTCTCTCTCTCTCTCTCTCTCTCTCTCTCTCTCTCCTCACACACACACACACACACACACACACACACACACACACACACACACACACTGATAGACTGACTGACAGACTGATTGACTAACTGACTGATTGACCGATGACCTAGGAAAACTGGTCAAGTACTCACACGAAATAGCGGTCCTCAGGGCTGGAGGAGAAAATGGTGATCTTGGCCTCCCTGGTCACCACAAAACAAAGATGGAATTCAGTTTAATGTCCCGTCACACTGACACAAGCAAAAAAGAGATATTACTGGTTATGCAGAGTGGGTGGGGAAGAGAGAGAGAGAGAGAGAGACAGAGAGAGAGAGAGAGAGAGAGAGAGAGAGAGAGAGAGAGAGAGAGAGAAGAAGAAGAAGAAGAAGAAGAAGAAGAAGAAATTAGACGGTTTGAATGACGACTTGGGAACAAATGAAGTTAAACTGGTGTAAACATTTTAACCAAAGAAACCACCGCAAGTGTTCCGTAAAAAGCAAACAAACAAAACCAAACACACAAAAAGCGCCGCATGTACTTTGTGAGAATTTTGTAAAATGTACATTGTGAAAATTTTGTAAATGAATTTTTTCTTTCCGGAACAACTTCACTGAATCACAGTCACACAACTTAACCGAATCATAGTCACACAATTTCACTGAAACACATTCATACAACTTCACTGAATCATATTCTCACAACTTCACTGAATCACACTCACACAATTTCACTGAATAACAGTCACACAACTTCACTGAATCACATTCATACAACTTCACTCAATCATATTCACACAACTTCACTGAATCATATTCATACAACTTCACTGAATCATATTCACACAACTTCACTGAATCCCATTCACACTTCACTGAATCCCATTCACACATCTTCACTGAATCCCATTCACAAAACTTCACAGAATCACATTCACACAACTTCACTGAATCACATTCACACAAAATACGCGAACTGGAAATGTTACTCGCGGTTCCCGTTGAAGCGCATTGTGAGCGTTCACAAGACATAAAACACCCTTTAAAACATTCGCATCAGGGTAGGTCCACCCTTCAAAATGGAAAAGCAGCAGCCACTTGACCCTTTCAACTCTCCTAAAAAATTTCAATTGCACAATGTTTACATTTGTATTTTATATTTCCCAAAGAGAAAATGGATGCACAACCATGTCTAATGCAACATCATGTGGGTAACATTCACAGCACTGAACATGTAACACATATAAAAGATACTATGATGTGCAATTTGGAAGCACTCCGTGAATGTTCAGAAAAATCAATGTCGGATCTTATATCACTGATATGCTTGTATCTAACTCTTCTGAAATCTCTGAACTTATCTTTTTTTCTATCAAGAGGCAGCAGACCATTAACAACAAAAATTATCCTAGGCACCCGCAAGCAGGAAGACATGCACAGGACTAGGCGCATGTGCGTGAAACACGAGGTAGTTTGATGACACGCACCCAGGCCCTATGGAATAATATCACGCATATGCATTCAAACGATTTAGTACATGCAGACGCACACATTTAGAATCAATTAGGAAATTAGAAGTATAGATGGTGACTCGCACATACAGTCTACAGAAGAATGTTGAGGCAGATGAATCCATAGGAAAAGGTCATGCGCGAGCACATATTAAAAACAAGAGGATTGGGGAGGGGGTGGGGGTGGGGTTGAAAAAAGACGCGGAGACGGGTGAAATGTTAGAATAATGTGCGAAAATCAACAAGTGAGCTAAGTAAAAGACTCGATTCAAGATTCTAAATTGAGCATGTCTTTCTTTTTCTGACAACAGTTATTGAAAGAAACACACACACACACACACACACACACACACACACACACACACACACACACACACACAAACAGAGTTATATGCAGTCAGTTTGGTCTCGTCATCTGTACCAACAAAACGTCGGACAACACTTCATCTCTGCTGATCAAATTTTATCAACGTTTGCTCGCTGTAACAGTTTTCTTAATAACTGAGAAAGAAAGGAAAGAAAAAAAAACAACAACACAAATGAGACATTAATGCTGACGCGTATGAATTCAGAGAATAGTGGCGAAGAAACTGACCAAAACACACTCACACACATACACACACACACACACACACACACACACACACACACACACACACACACTCACACACTCTCTCTCTCTCTCTCATTACAGATCACTACTCTCCTGGTCTTGTCGGCGTTGACAAAATACATTCATCGCTTCTTTTCTGTGATTGTCGTTAAAAAAAAAACATAAAAAAACTAACAGTCTGAGAAAAAAATAAGAAAACGCCACTGTGGTCCATCCACTCCCTGGATACGACTACCACTGCTGTCTGAAAACAAGATGAGCAGGAAAAAATAAATGTCAGCAACTCCCTGTGTAGCCGTCGTAAAGATGCAAGCCCAGAACAGAAACCTGGTAAGGAAGAAAAAAAGATGGGAAAAGAAGAAGGTAAGAGAAGAAAGAAGAAGGGGAAATGTCAATGACTTACTCCCTGCTGATGTTGTCGCTAGGCTCCAGGGCCCAGGGGAACGGCTGATGCAGCGAGGCAAACATGTACACTAGCCCGTAGCTCAGCTCCAGCGCATGCGTAATGGACCGGAAGTA
Source organism: Conus betulinus (assembly GCA_016801955.1). Taxonomy (NCBI): domain Eukaryota; kingdom Metazoa; phylum Mollusca; class Gastropoda; order Neogastropoda; family Conidae; genus Conus; species Conus betulinus. The sequence continues at coordinate 629,671 of JADBJO010000033.1, read as the reverse complement.
CGTCATAATGAGCAGGGCGACGGCGATGCCTGTCAAAACACCCAACTGAAATTTCCAGATAACAAAGCTTCCATTTTTTGCCTGTTTGTTAATTCTGTGTACAATTATTTTTTTGCTAGTTTTATTTTTTTAAACACAAACAAGCAGAAGTGAAGTAAATATCATTTAGAAAAAAAAAGTCATATGAAAGCACTAACTTCTGATAAAAGTCTCTTCGTCGATAGAGAACAAACAAACACATATTCACGAACAAAAACAAAGAATCAATAATACAGGAAAAACAAGTGACTCAGAACAAAAGTCTAATAAAGCAAAAGTGAAGCTAACATGATGCTTGATTTCAAGAATGAAACCAGCACAAATAAGACAATAAAAGCTTTAAATAACACGGCAATTCTTGTGAAAGCAACCCCAACAATTCAGACACATGCCGTCGTTTTATCACACACACAAACCCACGTATCGACACACCAACCAATCCATTCACACACGCACGCACACAAATAAACACACACACACACACACACACACACACACACACACACACACCGCGTGAGCGCTTTTATTCTTTTACTTTCACACTCTCCGCGCGCGCGCATGTTTGCGTATGACAGAGAGCCGACCTTTGAGGATGGGGACGACGTGGGTGAAGATGGCCACCACCCCCTTCCTGTACAGGGCCCCCATCTTCAGCTGCACGTACAGCACGGGAAGGCCGATGATCACCAGCAGCATGTAGAATGGCACCAGGAAGTGGGCTGCACGCACACACACACACACACACACACACACACACACACACACACACACACACACACACACACACACACACACACACACTTTGTCAGATGTGGTTTCGTAGTTTCGGATATTAGAAGCAGACATACTGTAATCATTATTTTTTTTATTTTACTTATCCTTGTCTCACTTCAAGATTTTCTTAATTCCAAACAGATATTACTGTAAGTCTTTGAAAACAACATCCCTCACTACTACCCCTACCATCCCACCCCTGCAAAAAAAGTGGGGGGAGGGGTGGGGAGTGCCGGGGGGGGGGGGGGGGGGGGGGGGGGGGCGGTTCATGATTCTTGAAGAACAGAGCAGCTGTGAAATATGACCAACTGCCTGTGATGATTCACACGTTAATCACAGAATGATTACATGTGGTTATTCACACCTCATTACTGATAAAACTACGCGCATTTTTTCCATACACTTATTTAACCAGTAGCTTACGACTGATTATTCTTCACACAGTATACACTGACGATTTGCTTATGATTATTCACGCAATGTCCGTCGTCAGTTTACTGTCCACATAGTTGATTATTGCTACCGAATCAATTAGCAAATTACCTGAGATTAGTGACACTGTATCACTGTATCAAGTGTCATAAGTACTTTAGCTTGGAAGATTATTCTCTGTCTGTCTGTCTGTCTCTCTCTCTGCGCTAGGGACGGAGGGGGGAATGGTAAAATATTCATGATTGCTAATTTTCTTTGTTCACTTAAACTGTATGAAAGGGAAAAAAAAAGTGTTTATCACGTGTCTTGAAAGAGAGCGGAGGGGGGGGGGAACTAGCGGGTGCACGCGCGCGTGAGAGAGAGAGAGAGAGAGAGAGAGAGAGAGAGAGAGAGAGAGAGAGAGAGACAGAGAGAGAGAGAGACAGAGACAGAGACAGGCAGGCAGACAGAGAGACAGAGAGAGTGAGAGAGACAGCGACAGAGAGACAGAGAGAGATCTTCGCTGTCCAAACAAGAGAAATAAGCACCTCTTCAGAAGACCCCCCCCCCCCCCCCCCCCCCCCCCCCCCCCCCCCCCCCCTTCCGACAGTCCGACAGTCTTAAATAGAGAAATCGGAAGAACATGGCCCTACTGTCCTCCACTCCCGATGATATACAGATCACGCCGGTCGGGGGGTCGAGTCGGCACTGGTCCCCCCGACATCTTCTTTCCCCCCCGGCAGGCAGACCTGCGGCTCCAGGAGAGGATGGCAGATGTAACTAGCTCATCCAAGACATTGAGAGGAGTCTCCTGTCCGGCGGGCTCCGCCATGGCGACAAAAAAGAGTGGAGGGGGGGGGGGGAGGGGAGTGGACTGGGGGGAGGGGACTGGGGGGGGGGGGGAGTCCGTGGAGCCGGCCGGAGCTCCATTTCCCCTGTTTGCCCCCGGCGCAGTCACCCATAATGGGATATCATTGGCATCGATTTCCGGGCCTCGTTTTCGCCCTTTTACGGAAAACGTGGGGAATGGCAAGGGAGAGGAAAGTACCTGCGGCGACCTGAAAGAGTGGCGTCTTTGGAATCGGAATGGGGTTCGTTCTCTTCCTCCTGACGTCGTTGAAAACGGGGAGTTCTCGAGTCTTCTCGTCTCTTCGAGACTGGAGCTTCGAGGACCGGAGTGAAGCATGGCGAACCGGTTTTTTAAGCCCTGAATGGGTCGTGTCGGCGGGCGGTAGAGATAATTGTGACCCATCATCGCAGTTAAGAACTCTTATCATGAATCATATGATTCGACGTGCCGAATTCGCAACCAGATTTGAAGATATAATTCTTATGGAAACTTACTTTATAATACAGGAACTGAGGATCGGTTCGTAACCACCAACAGGCGCTGTATAAATACTCTAAATACTACAACTATTACTATTATTGATGATGATGATGATGATGATGATGATGATAATAATGAAGATGATTATGATAATAACAACAATAATAATGAGAATAATAATAGTAATAACAATAATAATTATAATTATTTCTAATAATGATGATGATGATGACGATAGTAAAAAATAAAATTATAACAATAATGATAATAGATAAACGGACAAAATTTTGGTACGATTTAAGAAAGAGTGCGCAGAGGGCGGCAGGGAAGGTAAGACTAGTTTGAACAACAGTTCTCTCTCTCTCTCTCTCTCTCAACTCTCTCTCTCTCTCTCTCTCTCTCTCTCTCTCCACACAAAACACACACACACACACACAAACATACAGAGAGAGAGAGAGAGAGAGAGAGAGAGAGAGAGAGAGAGAGAGAGAGGAGAGAGAGAGAGAGAGAGAGAGAGAGCATTTTAAGTATTACAAGTGTTTTACCTCCAATCCCCTCACTCTGCAGAGAGAGAGAGAGAGAGAGAGAGAGAGAGAGAGAGAGAGAGAGAGAGAGAGAGAGAGAGAGCAGAGCAACTGAAGCGCATGGAACTTTATATCAACACGAGCCGATTAGGCTGTAAGAACAAAGCACCCTTACATACTATTTTCTACGATTCCTACTGTACGTATTTTCGAGGTAACTGATTTTCCTGGCAGTTTTTCCGTTAGTAGCAACAAATTATTCATCAGCTTTAACTTTCAGTTAAACGTTTTCTGCGGGGCGCATGGCCAGGAGGAAGGTGCACCCATATGGTCTGGTGGAAAGGTAGACATCCCATTCCTGCTGAACACATTCATAACTGGGACAGTATTACAAACGATGTTCAGTCTTTTTTTCTCTGTAAGACTCGCAAGTACATTCTGGATCTCGTATGAGATGACGTCAACGTAAGTGGTAGTTCATATTGTTTGTTCCCAATGAACCATGCAGCAGATAACGTGATCATTTCTGTTTCCAAGGAAACAGCCTGGAATAACAACGCGTCCGATATAGAGATTTCGACTAAACTAGTTTGTTGCCTTAATGTTGGTTGCATAGTAGTTATTCCATCACCTGTTACTAAAGCTGGTTAGTGTCGTTTGGAGAGAGACTATTATAAAAGAAATCAAACACCTGTCCTCTTATTCCTATTTGCGTCCAACAGAATCAACTGTATCAGATATATTCAAAGGTTTTCCATATGTCAAAGTTTATCGCCTGTAATGTAGTACCCGCGATCGAATAAAAACCACACACAGTATTGATTTTTACGCGTTTGCTGCCCTGATTTAGCCTCTACTGTCAATTCAGTTCTTGTCGTTTGTAGACCAACTGACGACGGGAAAAAGGAGTGGGACTGGGGGGATTGCATGCTTGGTGTGTCACCTCGCCAGTTTCTATATATATAGTTCTTAACAGAAAGAACTCAATGAATCAGACTTTTCAAATATTCAAAATCTGCTTAAAATCTACCTTCCACAAAATCTTATGTCAGATGAAAAATACTTATCTCCTCCAGTAGCTAAAGGGTCTGGTGCAGCATCTAAGAATAAGGTTTTCATGAAGTCTACGGTAAAGGGCTTGTATCTGACATTAGGCAAGACTCAACACACTCTATACGAACATGTTTTACAATGCTCCACTAAGCTTCTAGCCTCTGTGATCGGCTGGGCGCTATACGATATCGCCGGACTTCATGACCGAAGGAAGCAAAGAGGTCGGGTCATCCCATTAGGCACACCACCACTGCAGCCCGCTACTGTTTAAAGGCTTATTATAAGCGCAGGCTGATAAGCACTAGGCTTTATTGGTATTAGGACCTAAGGCAGATATGCAAACACTTGGCTTTGTTAGCACTAGGACCTTGGGCAAATAATACTCGGCTTTACAATGACCGAGGCACATTGGCACTTGGCTTAATTGGTATTAGGATCTAGGGCACATAGGCACCTGGCTTAATTGGTATTAGGACCTGGGGCACACAGGCACTAGGCTTAATTGGTATTATGACCTAGGGCACATAGGCACTTAGCTTAATTGACAAAACGACCAAATGATAATATCCAACTACACAGAAGCTGATTTACAGTAGAAATGTATAAAGCCCGTCTGTGGAAAGAAATGAGATTATAAGCGGTTAAAATATGTACATGCGTGTGAAAATACCTTACCGAGAGTGCTAAAAAGCAATGGGGACGATAACTGCTGCGTTGTTCTCTTGGCTCTTTTCTTTTTTTTTCTTTTTTTTTTTTCAAAGTACGTGAACTCTTTCTCTGAAGCCTGGGAATTCCCTTCCATGAGGCGCCTGTCGACCACCCTGGATGATAGGGTCACTTAGATAACACGTATTGAAGTCTTTGGCAATTTGCTGCCCATTAAATCTGGGCGGGATTATTTTCGCATGACACCTTAAAATAAGAATTTATCAAAGGAATTTGCTGTATTAATCCCATTATGTTTAAAAATTAAATGTTCTGAGCTGAACAGATGTTTACAGCAGGAGCCAGAAGCGATAGATCCTGAAGCATCTGGAAAAAAAAGAACTTTTACCTGATGTCTTTAGGGAATTATTCAAGTTGGCAAAACCTCGCAGAGCTCTTCTGCGGTGGGGAACGATTTGTGCTACGCCAAGTTATTCCATGCATATGGGAACCACCACCACACATTCTTAATAAAAGTAAACACTGAATCTTCTTTTTTTTTTTTCATGTTCCATTCAAAGTCCATACACTGCTTCTTAGAAACACAGATCGACATTTATGGATAATAGGGCGGCTAAGATCGATTCAACCGCTCATCAAATTGTTTCAAATATCATCAATACTCTGTGAGAGTTAAGCGGTTAAGGAGTCTCGAGCTCATGACTTGACGATTCATTCTTTGTCAGTCGCTGCAGTCCAAATATCATTGTTTTTGAAAATACTATGAGTTTACATTAAAAGAACGGAAAGGTTTTCGAATGTCTCCTTTCCATCTCGGGCGCAAAATGTTTCGCATCAATCTTGCAAGTTTGCAGCAATAGAAGATATATGCTGCCCTCCCTGACTTAACTGAAAAGCTTCGCTCTGTTAACACCCCCCCCCCCCCCACACACACACACACACACAGTCGACCCCATTGCTCGTCTGCGACTTCGTCGGATGAGCAAGGGTACGTTTTCGATAGTGTCAGAAAAGAAGTACGAACAATGTACATCATCATTTGTCGATAAAAACGACTTCTGCCAGGTGCAAGTTCGCTTAATTAAGGATACCCGGTACTCTTTAGCAGCATGGAGGTGGACAGATACAATGAAATTTAACTTGACACGATTATATGATCAGAACATGCTAATAAGTCATCTATCTTGGAGTCAGAATATCTTGAAACTAATAAGCAGTTTATCGGAATCGGGTCAGATAGACTGAAAAATACACCATGCACAGAAACTGAATTTGTGATCCATAATCGTAAGAATATCTTGAGAAAAGGCGTTCCACCTAAAATTTGTAAAGCATGCAAAAAAAAAAAAAGGAAAAAAAAAATGAAAAGGTACTTGAGTGAAAAATCAAAGAAAGCAAAACGAAACACAAAAAGAGTAGCCTATCAAGCGTAATGGCCCCACTGCTGACACAAAAGACACGCTCTGAACGATACACGTTGAATGGCAATTGGTTATTTGTTTGCAACCTTAATTTTCGTTCACTCCCCTTCATGTCTGTCATCCTCCCTCCCCCTTCTCACCCAACTCCCCCCCCCCCCCCCCCCCCCCCCCCCCCCCTTCCGCCCATCCGCGTTCCCTCTTCGGATCACATGGCAACATATCCCACCAACTTTTACACAGGGAACGAGAAAAAGAGTTTTGTCCCTTGTGATCCTCAGTCATCGAGCTGTAAATGTCTCCCCTTTTCCCGAAGCTCGCGCTGCTCCATTTTCTGGGACCACGGGGCCGCCGTGGTGCTCGGACTTGTCCAGGATATTGACTTCTTGGTCTGTGGGGAAATAAAAATTCATGGCCTTTCTGACGAAGAGCCCTGGGCCCTGCATCGGCTTGCTTTCATCAAGTGTCTTTCCACCAGAACGAGCGCGTGGAAGTTTAGTACCGCGGGCAGTGTTGGTTTGTTCTGGCCTTGGGCTTTCTCTTTCCTTCTGATTCTTCCTCTCTCTCTTTTTGTTCTTGTTGTTTGTTTCGTTTCGTTGTTTTGTTTGTTTGGTTTTTCCTATCTCTTTTCTTTCTTCATTCATTTTTCGTTCGTTCCTTCTTATTTTTCTTTCTTTCTTTCTTTTCTCCTTATTTCGTTCTGCTTTTTGGCCGCGTAATGGGCGCGTGCGGAAACACTCGTGAGTCAAGTATTGTATTTATTCCCTAACTTTGTGTGTGTGTGTGTGTGTGTGTGTGTGTGTGTGTGTGTGTGTGTGTGTGTGTGTGTGTGTGTGTGTGTGTGTGCCCGGGATGAACAGGGCAACAGGATGTACAACAATGCAGCTGCACCTCATTATCATTTTTGAAAATCTTACATCATCACCATCGTCGACAGCATCATCATCATTATCACCATCATCATTGTCAACGACGACGACGACGACGACGACGAGGTGTGCTCATTTTTCATATTCAAGACATTCTTTGCGACCTGACCTGTGTTCCATTGATTGCACCCACCATAAGGATCCCTCTTTTAGCCCTTGACTTCCTTAGATGTTGGAATGCAAACCGAAACGGATGTAAACCTGCGTGATTTCTAGCGAAACTCTTAAAAAATAAAAGAAAAAAAAGGGAAAAAAGACTTTCTCCGAAAGAGACAATCACGAAAGTTAAAAACAGGGCGGAATTTCCCGAAACTCAACCCACAATAATCCCGGTCGTAAGATTTGCAACTGCCTTCCCATTGATGAACGCCAAGTTGAAAAGAAAAAAAAAAAAAAAATAAAAGAAAATCAACTGACCGCTGCGGTCATTTTCCAGCGAGGGAATGGGCAGAAAACAGAATAATGCATTGCAGAGGGGGTAGATTAAATAGCCGTGCCCTGCAGGCCGCCGCCGCACAGCCGGGGGTGTCTTTAGCCGGCTCACAGTCGCCAGACAGCAGCGGGAGAAATTGATCGTGCAGCGAAACGCTGCTCGTTCAATACTGATTGCTGCCGCATTCCCATGCGCCTTGCTTGCCGTACAAGCGCCAATGAGAGGTTTGCCTGCCTTGCCCGGCACATCCAGGCCAAGCATCCAAGCTGCCGCTGTTACAGGCTTCCAGAATTTTGAGGGTAGAGAATAAAAATCGGACCATATTCATCAGACGTTATAATAATGTAAGGTTTCTTAATGAGGTAATGTTGCTTACAGCCCAGCCGACCGCAAAGGGCCCTAATTATCAGAGCTGAAGAGTTCTTAATGCTGACGAAGACACTGACCCCTTTTTTGTGTAACGGAATCGATAACGACGATGATTATCATACCAACATCTTCTTGGTACCTCTGCTGATATTGCCACTAGCATGATTGTTGCTGCTATTTCTACCACTCTGAACCATATTTCGCTGATCACTATGACGCACTCTCTCCCTCTGGCTTTGATAATGCGTGTCTGCTTCAGGCAAAACGCACTCCCACCAGGCAGCCATCCAAATGATTCACTTCCATTATCAGATAGCCGACATGAGCTACCTGTTTAGTTAATTAACAGCATTTTATACCCACGGCGACAGAGTCAGCTCGGTGCGGTCTGGAGCAATATTTCTGCCGACCGGTCCATTCACTTCTTGTGGTGTTAACTGATATTACTGCACTGCTGTAGTGTGTTATAATAATTAATAATGATGACTACTACCCCATCAGAAGTCATGTGGGTTTTTTCTGCCCCCGACCGGCTCCTACCCAGAGTTGAGTTTTCTGCGGGCTCAGTTGGGAAGACTGGGACCACACAGTCGAGTTTCATCACTTAATGGATGCGTTTCTGAGAGTGTTGCTCAAATTTCCTGACCAACACTGCAGGTGTCTGTATTTCTCGGGCCTGGTTGACGCCGGGATATATTATGAAAGGAAGCGTAGAGTACAGCCCTGTCATGTAGTCTCAGACCGAAATGGAAAATCCGTAGCATCATCTTAATCATCCTCATTCTCATCGATCAGCATTAAAAAAAAAAAAAAAGTCTCAAATTCTGTGGCCCTTCATGCCCTGCTCTCATGGTGACCTCAGTTTCGATGTCCTCTCCACGTCTGTGGCCTTGGTTTGGTTCCGTCCGGGTCACCGGTATCGGCGAGTCCATGGGGGACTGTCGTTGGACGGACGTGGTGGCGCCCTCCGGAGGGAGAGCTCACTCACGCCGGCTCCGCGACTAAGCAATTATTGTCGTCAGTAGGGGGCTTAGTAGGTGGTGTCCTGCGTATGTTAGATCAGAACAGGCGCCACTGAACACCACTGAAGTGACTCGGCAGCAGTGCAGTGTCTCCTCCGGTGGGTTGCCTCTTGACGACTTGATATTGACTGCTCCCTGTGGATTGCCGGTGCCGGGGCTGCGGCGGGGCCGGCTGGGCTGTGGCTGTGGACGGGGTGTCGGAATGAGCGGCGTGGGTGCACTGCCTCTGAGGTGGCGCAGAGGTTGGGACAGCCAAAAAAAAAAAAAAAATAAAATAAAAATAAAAATAATGATGACTACTTATATAGCGCCTATCCTCGGCTAGAGACCAAGCTCTAAGCGCTTTACAATCCACACTCGTTTACACAACGAGCTGCTACCTGGGTAGTGCCAACTGAAGAGCTGCCAGTTGGCGCTTCATTCAGTCGTTTCCCGTGTCACCCAGTTAATATCGTTCACTCAATTTCCTTACTTCCTTCATTCTTTCCATTTCTCACGCAGGGTGTATGCTATGTGTAACGTGTCATCCATACCAACGGCCAAACTGGCCTTCTCTTCCGAAAGTTGGTGATGAGATTCTACGTGTGTGTTAGATGTCGTGCGTGCGTTCACACAAAGAACCTCGGTTTATAGTCTCATTCGAAGGACTGTATGCGAAATGGAGTCAGAACAAATATTTACGCCGAGGGAAAAATCCCCCTGT
>JADBJO010000033.1:600000-607500 GCA_016801955.1 Conus betulinus | reverse complement strand
TTACGTAATGTAAAATGCATTCGTTTGGTTTGGGGTTGTACTTAGAAAGAATTAGTATTTCAGCCCGGCTTTAAACCGATCTATAACTCCTCACTGCATCCATTCCCACTCCCCCTGTTTCCGTCACCCTCCACCCACAACACTACAGCAGCGTCAGCACCAGCCTCGAGAACTCTCGCCAGTGACTTTACTGATGATCAAAGGGAGGATTCTGGGAGGGGAGTGGGGGTGGTGCGTGGGGTGGGTGGGGATGGGGTGGAGGGTTGTGAACCCAAGACTCGGTGACAGGGAAGAAGTGTCAGATGGGGTGGTGGAAGGCAGGGAGAGGGGCGGGGAGTGGGGGAGGGGAGGGGGAACACCACAATCAATAGGCAGCAAAACCTGACGACTGGAGGGGACGGGGTGGTCGGGGTGGTGGAGGGCAGGAGGTGACAGGCATGACTATTCTCTAAACTTCAGAGAACCCAACCCTCTTCCTCCCCCCCCCCCCCCCCCCCCCCCTACACACACACCCACCTTCACTGCCAATCCCATTTCACCAAAGTGAGAGGGAAGGGAGCAGGGGGCGAGGGCAGCTGCCTAAAGCTCCCAATGTCTTTTAAACAATGACAATATGAATACTAATGACTTCTGAAACTGAAGAATGATCTGTTTTGTTGGGCGATACTTTTCAGCATGATGTCATAATTTTCAGTGGCAGCAGTTTTGCATATGTATGTTGAAATTTGTTGATATCACACACACACACACACTAACACGTACACACACGCACGCACACGCACACACACACACACACACACACACACACACACACACACGTGCACGCATGCACACAGAGAGCGAGCGAGCGAGCGAGCGAGCGAGCGAGCGAGAGAGAGAGAGAGAGAGAGAGAGAGAGAGAGAGAGAGACAGACAGACAGACAGACAGACAGAGCCACAGACAGAGAGATAGAGAGAGAGTATTTCTAAGGATAAGAGCGGAGAGGGGGTGGGGTGGGGAGCACAGGAAGAAGCATGGGATAGTGGGAAGAGAGAGAGAGAGAGAGAGAGAGAGAGAGAGAGAGAGAGAGAGAGAGAGAGAGAGAGAGAGAGAGAGAGAGAGATGGACGATGGGAGTAATGAGGATAGAGGGTGTTAGTGATGGAGCAAAATGGCTTCACCCAGCAGTGCCTGGAGAGGAACGTGCTGTCTGGCTTTGTGTCCTCACGTTCTTTGCTCGTGCTCACCACAAAGGCATTCTTATCGGCTTTATGGAAAAACGCACGTGCCACTCAACAGTGCCTCCTCTCTCTCTCTCTCTCTCTCTCTCTCTCTCTCTCTCTCTCTCTCTCTCTCTCTCTCTCTCTCTGTATGAGAGTGCGTGTTTCTCTGCGAGTGTTCTCTCTCCCTCTGTGTGTGTGTGTGTGTGGTGTGTGTGTGTGTGTGTGTGTGTGTGTGTGTGTGTGTGTGTGTGTTTCTCCCCTCTCTCTCTCTCTGTGTGTGTGTGTGTGTGTGTGTGTGTGTGTGTGTGTGTGTGTGTGAGAGAGAGAGAGAGAGAGAGAGAGAGAGAGAGAGAGAGAAAAAGAGAGAGAAAGGGAGAGGGAGAAATACAGACAAAGAGACAGTGAGAGAGACAGAGACAGACAGGAGACAGAGAGACAGACAGAGTTAGAGAGACAGTGACAGAGAGAGAGAGAGAGAGAGATATGGGAGAGATGGACAGACATATAGACAGGCAGAGACAAAGACAAAGAAACGAAATATCGGCATGCATAGAAAAACAAAACATCTACTAAAACAAAATGACCTGTTTTGCTTATTGCTCTCTTCTTCTTATACATTCAAAGCTTACCCATGGATATGTGTCTTTGCTTCTACGCACGGTTGTTTCATAAAAATGTTGAACACTGTTGAAACTGCGGATCGCAAACCTCACTGGGTGAAAATAACCATACGAGGAAAAAAGTGTCTAGAAACAGCTAGAAAAATTCCAGTTTCTTGCCAGTTCAGCAGCAACGTCATGAAGCCTGCAAGCCTTGAAAGCCTTGGTTTCCAGAATTAAATCGCACCACAGCAAATCCTGAAGTGTGTGTGTGTGTGTGTGTGTGTGTGTGTGTGTGTGTGTGTGTGTGTGTGTGTGTGTGTGTGTGTGTGTGTGTGTGTGTCCCTTGCCAAAGGAAAGGGGCAAATAGTCAATAGAAAACTACTACTACGAATATTTAATAGACAGACATTAATTCGAACAACGAATTAGGAACTCACTGTAGTTCTTTGTCAACATTAACACAAAAAGAATACCAACATCAAAAGAAACTTCCATTAACAGTATCATATCATGCCAAAAACCCCCCTGGATATTACTGGAAAGAAAATCGCTAAAAGACTGTCAATGAACATCGATGCCCAAACAGTTACTACTCTTACAAGAAAGCGACTTTGTTCCAGGCAGTGAGAGAGGGAAATGAGCAGACATTTATGCCCCCTGAAAACTTAGATACTCTGAGTAATTGGAGGTGAGATGAAGTGTTTTTTCCGCAGCACACAGCCAGAACTAGAAAAGACTGACTTAAAACTGATCTGTTCTGTATAGGTCAACCTTAAACATTTCTTTACCGACTGCAAACATACTCTTTATAGGGAGGAGACCTGCTTGAGTCTGCAATCTGTCTCCGCAAGACTTGACGGTTTTAAAAGAACTGCTTTAAGTCCCCTTCTCACGGCACTGATCAAGGATTCCGTGGTGAGTGGCACCCGCACAGCCAAGAAGTGTCGGACTGTACTCAGTGCAAGACAGGATTTGCGTGCGTAGCAATAAACCTTCTGGTATGAAGATTCAGCCAATGCTCAAGCATGCATGAGTGGTGTACTCGACTTGATCTATTATGTCTGCGGGGGGGGGGGGGGGGGGGGGGGGGGGGGGGGGGGGGGAGAGAGAGAGAGAGAGAGAGAGAGAGAGAGAGAGAGAGAGAGAGAGAATACGAATACGAATGTTTAATCAGTTTTAAGGCCAAGGCCCCATTCTGAAGGGGCTCACAATCGAACACAATAAATCAAATTAAGGTACACATAGAAAAACAATGTAAAGAAATTCATGACAATAATTCAAATGCATCATTAAATGAGATATTAGGTAGCAGCACGCAATTTTTTCTGTGCTTCACACACACACACACACACACACACACACACACACACACACACACACACACACACAGAGAGAGAGAGAGAGAGAGAGAGAGAGAGAGAAGAGAGAGAGAGAGAGAGAGAGAGAGAGAGAGAAATTGGAGAGGATATGTTCTTTTCTTGTCGAGAACACTAATACTACCTTGAAATGACATGGGTCGGTAAAAACTTTGGCTGGATAAGTTTTGTTCTAAGATTATGTAGTGCAGGGCAGCATAACAAATATGAACTTCATCTTTCCTTGCTAAACCACACAAACGGCATATCAATTCGACTTCGGCAGGATTGGACTATCTTAAACGATGGCAGGCAACGTCAGAGACACCAAAACTAAATTTAGCCAATGTGCTCATAATATATCAATTCATTTTTATAGTAATATATGGTTCTAACTCATGAGTAGTCTTGAAATGTCTGTACTGTATGAATCTATCGCTGTGATTGACATGTTCATGCCAGTCCTGCCATCTACAGTCAATAATCCTCTCTTTAAAAACATTTCAGAAACCTAGATACGTCCTGAACACCCTGGTTATCCCAAACAAAATCCAAACCCATAAGAATTTAAACACTGTCATACCTTGGAAGCGCATAAAAATTTTTCTCTCTATGTCCGCCAGTGGTGTTTGGTAAGAATTCTGTAAGCTTTGGGCGAATTTGAAAAAAATCTGTTATGTAATCTGCATTTTGGACGGATTTGAAAACGTCTGTTTATCTATCTGCATGATCAATTCTCTCGCCAAAGGTCTTTGACCTAAGTCTGAACTTTGGTTTCAGATCGGCATAAGGAATAGAGAATCTGCACCATTGTGTTTGTGGCAATCATGGAGAGTTGATCAGAGAGAGAGAGAGAGAGAGAGAGAGAGAGAGAGAGAGAGAGAGAGAGAGAGAGAGAGAGAGAGAGAGAGAGAGAGAGAGATCTGATGATATTAACGTTCTGCTCGGATACAGTGATAATCTAATTAAACACAGCAATACTGACACCGACAAGACCACTAACGGTACTTGTAGTGGCGACGGTAAAAGTGATAATTATGAAAACAATTGTAAAGGTAGCAGCATCAACAGCAGTAATACAAGTAGAAATGACGAAACTAATGACGTTGATCCAACTGCTCAAGACACGATCTTGTTTTCTTCCTAATATAAGAACAGTTTTGATGAGAAAACATGTGGCGATGCATCGCATCTAGGTATTTGTTCTTTGTTTTCCATTATAAAGCATCTTGCTATCATTATGCCTTTCAGTAATACTGCAAATTATGAACAAGCTATAATTATGCCTTTAAGTAATACAGCAAATTATGAACAATTACTAAAAGTGTTTCGTTCTTCCTACATGCTTTATTTTAAATTTTTTAAATTGTGTTCGTTTTTTTTTTCCTCACAAAATTTACAAATACCATGATGTATGATAATAACGATAATGGACAGTGCCATGACTGCATAAACTACAAATCAAAGCACATTTCGTGGTACCGAGCGCGGTGTAAGTCATGTAATCCTACACATGAGTTATACATCAAAAACGTTCAGCCCCTCAAGGGGGCAGGTCATATTATGTGCGACAAAGATGAACACAGACAACCAAACAAAGAAAAGACAACTTAGTTCCTGTTCCGTCTGTTTCGAATCCACTTCCTCTTCCATACACAATACTGTCTGCCAGGGCAAGAGGTCAGAACGGAAGTATTTGCTAATGATCATCGCCATTATTACTTTTTTTTTTTTCTCCGTTCACCATAAATTGTACCGTCACAAGTCCAAAACATAATCGTGATTTTCACCTTTTAAAGGTAAACCTGGCAAGTCTATTGCCATACTGAAGACAAGAATATCTGAAAAGGAATCTGCTTATCACAAAAAAATGAATCAAGTTCTAAATACAGAAGTGTTCACAATACAGACAGTGATTCAAAAAATCTTCCACCAACCACCATCTCCACAAGCACGCGAATCACGTGTTCAGCTAGGCTGTTGAACTGTGGTTTGGATTGATCTTTCCACTACTGTTGACGACGTGACAGAGAAAGACAATACCTTAGCCGACCGGCTGCATTGACAAGAGAAAAATAAAGAAGTGCGCCAGAAAGATTCTCTACGAAAAAAATTCCTCAGCATCCGTCACCATTGTCATCAATCAGGATTTACAATGATGGTCGGTCATGGAAACTTAGTGTGGAAGAACAACCAGAATGAGAATAACCATTATCTTCGTCATCATTAAATCAGTCGCCACTCTCCAGCACTAACTATTTTTGAGTTGGTTCTGTAACGGAAAAGTTCAAGTCAATTAAGCGAAGGAGAAGGAAGAAGAAACTGAAAAAAGAAAGAGCAGAGACGTTGCCGAGTATTTACAGCAGGATTGAGCTGGAATCGACTTGACATTTCCAATGCCGATATCTCAGCAACCGTTCACCCGCCTTCAGCCCGCTCTCTGTCTCACGGTATCGAACCGGCGGGCCTGCACTGTGCGGTAGAAGGCGAAGCGAATGATCTATAGCTAAATGCTGGTCTTAACAAGTTGGCTGCTGGAAAAAAAAAGTGCCACAGGCATGCACTTGATGTTTTGTTACAGCAAGGCGCGGCGCCTGTAATTTCGATACGATTAGGAAGACTTGCCGTTTTTACGAGGCGCTGAATGTGAACACAAAATTCAGCATCATTATTCGCACTGATGACTCATTCAGAAGTAAATGAACAATGGGCAACGCCTACATTACTTCAAATACATAAACAATTTATGAAATGTAAAATGGCGCATGACATACTTAAATAAATACTGACATAAACAATGCATGTTACAAACCTATAAAATAATGCATTACAGACATAATTATTTGACAAACGATGATAGCAATAATTCAACAGATTCAAAGATTTAGAAATAATGATCGCGTAATCACTAATGTATCTTGTAACATGATTTAGTCCTTTATCAGTCTGGTACACAGATAAAGACATACACAACAAATAATGAATCAACATGATTTTTCTCGCATTCGGCGCCGGACTGTAAAGCTTCACTGTTTGTGCACTTTATTATGTTTATTATGTTCATAAGCTGTCGCCGTTTGAAAGCCAGACACAAATCATGATCAACTGACCTGATGATCCATTGCTCTACACGAAATTACACAATGTATTTCAGTATCTTAGTATTAAACACTCGTCTATCATTAATACAACATGGACTCCACTATCAATTTTGTAATTAATCAACAATAGTGATTTTCAGAGCGAATGTATGTTTTTATTGGATTCAAAGTTTGAAAATACAGGACGTAGACGGAAACTGAAGCGAAAAATAACAGTTGTGTTATCTGCCCTGCTAATGGATCGAAAAAATGCGTTTCGACCCACAGGTCTTCTACACGCAAGACATTTTGGGTAAGCTAACATTGATCAAGTTTCTAAACATTGTAGCCAACCATCATAAGTCCAACTGAAAAAAATTCCAAAGAAACAATAGGAGTTTATCACTTATGTGAGAGTACTGTAACATTACTAAGTCGATGACTGGTTTCTTTTCAGCTTTTGCGAACCAGTTTAAATGATTCCGATTGCATGCTCTTGATGAAACGATGACATATTGATTTATAACTACAATGTGTGTGTGTGTGTGTGTGTGTGTGTGTGTGTGTGTGTGTGTGTGTGTGTGTGTGTGTGTGTGTGTGTGTGTGTGTGTGATGATAGATAGATAGATAGAGAGAGAGAGAGAGAGAGAGAGAGAGAGTGTGTGTGTGTGTGTGTGTGTGTGTGTGTGTGTGTGTGTGTGTGTGTGTGTGTGTGGTGTGTGTGTGTGTGTGTGTGTGTGTGTGTGTGTGTGTGTGTGTGTGTGTGTGCAAACTCTCTCTCTCTCTCTCTCTCTCTCTCTCTCTCTCTCTCTCTCTCTCTCTCTCTCTCTCTCTTCTCGTGTGTGTGTGTGTGTGTGTGTGCGCGCGCGCGTGCGTGCATGCGTGAGTGTGTGCATGAAGAGGGGAGAGGAGGAGGGGTAAGGAAAAGGGGGAGGGGCAAGTGGGGGAGGGTAGGAATGTGAAAACGAATTCCATTGAGCCTCGTCGCATTATTTTAGTTGTTATGGGATGGCACCTGCATATGACAGGGACAACAAAAACTGAACAAAATCTTTACTGCCTCAGTGCTTCGGATTCAGTTTTTGCTCTACCCAGCGTTTTCCTTCAGATGCGCTTCACTAAGCTTCTGGCAAGACTGGATCACGAAAACACTTTTTTTATATTCCAAGAAAGCGTTGTTATTGGACAGTGACACGCGCCAATATTGGACAGTGGAAGTGAGATTTTTTTCGGATGCCATGTGAGAGCGCGCAAATGATTT
>JADBJO010000033.1:572500-595000 GCA_016801955.1 Conus betulinus | reverse complement strand
ATTTCAGCGGAAGAGGGGCTGAATTTTCTCTGGCCACACCCATTTTGAGACCAAAACTGCCTTCAAAGATACAGCAAACTCACAGTCAAACAAACGCATGTATGTCAAAAACAAAAACTCTGTCCATGATATTTTCCTTGCCCTGTAAACACACCAGAACATATATCTGGACTCTAATCCCCAACATTACACCCCTAAACTATCCCATCCTGACTCTTCTTTTTAGTATAAACTTCTGTATATTTGGATGCAACGAGCATTATCTTTGCGCGACACGCATGCATCGTGTGAGCGTTCTGTCTGGGTTAGGTTTCATTTTCATGTGTTTGAACAATTACGTAGCGATCCAGCTGTGAGTGATTCCATGGGTTTTCAACATAAACATACAACACAGAGGTATTCAGGGGTTCAATTCCTTAGTCAATTGTTCCACACGTAACACAGTGAACGTATGACAAAGTAAGGGAAAAAGGCAGCAAGGTTTAAAAAAAGATAATGCTGACAGAAATCTCGCCTCACTGCTATCAGACGAGGTAAGAAGCGTGCGTAGGTGAACAAATGTCACACCGTGACTCCCTGTCCCAGACTACGCAACAGGCTAAGGAGGAGTGTGCTCTTCGCAGGAGACAAAAGAAGTCCTAAATGGACAACATGACGGACCGGATTTCACCAGTTCAGAACGATAAATCATTGCCATGCATCCACTGACTAAACTGGAAAAAGGAGATATTGGGAGAGGGAAAAAATGGTAAAAGGAAAAGCAGGAGGGGTTTAGAGAATAGATGAAGAAGTGGAAAAAAAAAAGAAACATCGATGAAAACAGCTAACCCGTCAACCAAATAAGAAATGATGTGTGAACTGTTTGACTCTAACAATCCATGACAAGAGACAATCCAAACTCGACCGTCCTCTCATACACGCCCTTTCCACCTCCCAGCCTGACCGGCCATGCACATGTACACCCCACCCCATCTCCCCAATCCAAATATTTCTGACCCACCCAACGGCAGGATGATCCCCAAATCTCACGCAGCAGGAAGATGTGGCAGGACCCCACCCGCATCAGAAAACGGCATAAGTATATTTGTGTTTCCAAGGCAACAGAAGCAGGGAATGGGTGAAAAGTGCTTTGTCGCCGGACCCCGCCCATGTTCTCCAATGGGCGGGCGTGAAGCAGCTCTCTAGGGTCCCCCCCCCCCACCACCACCACCATAGCCCCCACCCTCCACCTCATCCCCTCGACCTCCTCCCTCACTCCTCTGTCCCGGCAGCAGCAGCACACGCATCTGCATTTCGTTTGACACGAGCCACCATCTATCACGTTCTGCGCAAGATTGCACAGGGACATAGTTGGGGTCTGCGGACATCCACTGGAAGGTCTTTTTTTTTTTTCCTTTTCTTCTCTTTTCTTTTTTCTTTTGTAGCGTCGCCAAGGGAACGACGGAATACTCGCCAATTCCAAACGTCTGTCTCCCGCGGCTGGGAGGACGTCTTATTTAAAACCTTATGCCAAAGGAAGTCTGATGGATGTTTCGGGCTTATATTCATGGCAGAACTTGGTGCAATGTTGCAGGTAATTCTTTTGAGACCTGACATAAAATTTATGGGATGATAAGATCGTTCGGGTTTGCAACGCACGGCATAATTCAGGGGCCTTTTTGTTGTTATTCCAGTTAGTCTGATCAAAACGGAAGATGGCATGGTTTGGCTACGTCATTCGTCACAACTCCCTCTCCCAAACCATCCTTCAAGGTACCGTTGAAGGAGGGCGCAGACGAGGACGGCAGAGAAAGAACTGGTCCGACAATATAAAGGACTGGACCAAAATAACCATGCCAGATCTCCTCACGACAGCCACCAACAGAAGAGCCTGGAAAGAAATGGCGGCTGCCTCATCACGTCCCCCCAACGACCCCAGCGGTCAGAGGAATGACTGACTGACTGATTAATCATGGCTCCATTCTCCTGCTTGAAGATGTGGTCTTGTAGAAATATGGGCATTGGAGTGCAGTAAAATGTTATAAAAAAAAAAATGAGTTGTTATTTATACTTGTCCGGTATAGGGAATGCATTTTCGTTTAGCACAATACTTTGAAAACTGAAGTTCATAATTTACATATCATGTTGACGGTTAATTGCGTTGCACATGTTTAATCTTTATCGGACAAAATTCAATGCTTGGGATAAATCTCGATGAACTTCTTTCTTTCTTTATTTCTTTCAGAGAGGGAGAGAGAGAGAGAGAGAGAGAGAGAGAGAGAGAGAGAGAGAGAGAGAGAGAGAGACAGACAGACAGACAGACAGACAGACAGACAGACAGAGAAAACAACTTATTTACAAAGCCACGATAGTTTATCTAACATGTTTGGTATCAAAGGGTGCATGTTTATTACAGCATTTAATAAGTTATCGTACCGTACCTTCAAAGCCTCGCCAGGATTAGTAAACGCAGGAGAGATAATAAGTAATTTTAACAAAAAAAATGTCTTTTATCAAAATTAACAACGTTTCTATGTTTCATGAATATAATGGCTATTTTCGGGGAATTTTTCGTTTTTCTTTTTGACCATGTAAATTAGACAGGAAAGTGATTCCTACAACCATAAACTGGCGACCACACTTCCACTATATTACGTTTTGCTGTAGTATAGGTGTGATCAATCAGAATTTCTGAAGAAGCTGATATTCTTGTAGGCCGATCAACTAACAGAACAGCTCAAATGATTCATAGGGATGAGTCCAAGCTTTGTTACATTTCAGTTAATCGATGTCAAAGTCACCTGGCAGAATAAGTTCATCAGAAGTCAGAGAGACGTCTTCTATCGATGAAATGAAATTATCAATCCAGATCATACGTTCTGCTGCATTTCTGTAGATGAACCCTAAAAAGAGTTGATTAGGATGTTAAAAAATAATCTTAATCCAAATGGATTCAACCTTGTGGGAATCACGTAGCTCGGTTTGTTTAAAGTTAATACTTTTATGAATGTAAACAAGTAAACCAGTCTCTTTGGGACAATCTGTGTTTTTACGAATAAAACTGGCATTCTGGAATAGTAGTTTCCAAATGTGACTTTAATTTAGCTAGACCGGATTCGGCCAAGCCAAAACGTTGAAAGTGTTTACCATTATTTGTTATACATTTTGCTACATAAATGAGTAGCGCTAAGAAATCCGATTTTCGGGTCATCTTTTGATGGCCAAGCTTTCAAACTTGATGGACTTCTCACAGGGCGCTCGCCCGTACGCACACAAGCACGCACGCACGCACAAGAGGGAATAATATGGTGAAGGTGCTAAATGTACTTATTATGTGCAGGTACACAACGAGAGCAAAAGACTGCTAAACGATGATAGACTTACAGTGAAAAGAAAGCAATTAACGCAAAGTCTCTTTACACAGTATCATGGTATGATCGATGTCCTTTTCTATGATGATTCCGTCAGTCAGTTACTTTTCTGGACACTAAAGGCAAATAAGGAGAGAGAGAGAGAGAGAGAGAGAGAGAGAGAGAGAGAGAGAGAGAGAGAGAGAGAGAGAGAGAGAGAGAGAGAGAGAGAGAGAGAGAGAGAGAGAGAGAGAGAGAGAGAGAGAGAGAGAGAGAGAGAGAGAGAGAGAGAGGAGAGAGAGAGCAATTAACGGTGGGGGAAAACAAGTGCCCGCAACAATGACAAGGTCTACGACCAAGTAGACATTTAGAAAGAGGGGAAAAGATGGGACACGGAAACTGGAAGAAAAAAACTGGGGAATGAGGGTCGCTAATGGAGATGAAAAAGCGGATGTTAAAGATTACATCAAACATTTCACCGACGGCGTTTAGGAACCACCAAATTCTGTCTTGAGTACAGAACAATTTAAGATGCGTATCTTGAATCGACTTCGTCTCTTGGTTGTTACTTGTCTGTAGATCCGCGCGCGCGCGCGCGCGCGCGCACACACACACACACACACACATACACACACACACACACACACACACACACACACACACACAACACAACAACACACACACACACACACACACACACACACACACAGAGATACACAGACAGAAACACACACACACACACACACACACACACACACACACACACACACACACACACACACACACACACTCAACACAGAAGCTACAACGAGTCGATAGGAGATGCGCGAATAAGTCTTCGGACAGACAGACAAAACAATATTCATATTTCGATACCGACCACTTTGGCGCTGTGCCATGAAGGACGGAAAAGAGGACGCAAGACCCCCCCCCCCCCCCCCCCTCCCAACTCCTCCCTTCCCTCAGAGACCCCCCTCCCCCCTTCCCGCCCGCATCTCAGGACAGCAATCGACTATAACAATGGCTGAACATGGGACAGCTGGGTTGTCTGAGTGAGCCATTATGGCCGTAAACGCCACTCACAGAACCAGTCCGCGGGGACCATGCGTGAATATTCATCGTTTTAATGGTGCTGCCGAAAGGAGAGGCGCCAGAATCCAAGCCTCTGACGCAGCAGTCTGGAGACATTATTCACAGAGAACGATTCCCCCCCCCCCCCCCCCCCCCCCCCCCCCCCCCCCCCTCTCAGTCTCAGTAGCTGTCATGCGATGTTGTTTTGTCCGACTTGCGGGACTCTGTCCTTTCTTGTCTTTCACAAGCACCCCCCCCCTCCCCCCCTTTTTTTTTATCAACCAGAGAGAAAAAACAGAACAAAGCAAACAGATACAAAAGTGATAGATAAATGAATAAGATGGGATGTAAAAAAATGAAATATGACATTCGACGGGAGAAACCAAAGTCAGAATAAAAAGCAAAAACTAAGTTATTTTAGAAAAGCACAATGCCACTCTTCTGAAGAGTGGCATGGTGATTTTCTATAATGTTTTCTTCCCTTTGGAGGACTATTACTTTTGCTTCAGTAAGTTATTTTAACTTCATGTCTTTTGATTGCTGCTGCTGATGTTTGACTGGGAGATTGGTTCGTTTCTCGCAAGCGTTGCTGACATTACTAATTATGATTCGCTTTCCTTTCCAGTTATCTACTGTTTCATTTCGAGAGTCAGGGTCAAGGGTAATGCAGTGTCTATGTGCACATAACCGTGACTGGCGATTCCCGGGACTGCGCACGCGTGTTTCAAATACAGTATTGAAATAATAATGAATATATAAGATACATGAGATCTAGTTGCAAAGTGAGGCGACTGCAGGCGGAAATCTAAACAAATTTTAAATGTTAGTGATAGCACACCGCCAAAATAAAAAACGGAGACAAACGAATCACAAGATAAAACACGACGCGTTTCGACCCCTTAGGTTTTCTTTCAGGCAATATACAAAACACTCAGGATAACGAAAATGAACGAGCGATCACTTGTCTTCATCCACTTTAGCGCAAGATGGGCGTTGAATGAAGATATACGAGGTTCAGATACAATTGTTAACGACATATTCCATCTCCGAATCTTTGGGAAACCATGCGTTGTGCAGAGAACGATGCTCATCAGTCTTTAAGGAAAAACAGGGGCTGCGATTGATATTAGCCTATGGTGTGTTCTCCTCGACTCCGTCCTCAGCAACGATTTTTAAATTAAATCATTCTGAGGGAAATTTAAGTACACTTACAGAATATATTAACTTGTACTTCACTCTGTTTGCCGTTGATTTACCAAAGGCATTAACATTACCAATAGGTTATCCTCGTTATTCTCGCTGTTCCTTTATAAGTTAATTTCAAATCGATCTTTTATTATTCACTTTTTTTAAAAAACCAGCCATGTTTTACGATTTTTCCCCTCTGGTCTGACTTAATCTATCTATAGAGTTTTAAAAACTTTCAGCTATCGCCAACCTCTCCCCACTTCAACTCCCCTCTTTACTCCACGGATGCCAGCACGTTAGCGCTTGTTTCCATGGTGCTAGGTCTTCTTGCTGTCCTCGAGTTTTGCGCCGCAAGGACCCGAGGACTAGCCCTTCGCTGTCTGCCCCCTGCCATCTGGAACGTCAGGGCTTGCCTCTCTGTCTGACAGAATCGCGGGAGATATCTCGGCAGATGTCTAGCGAGGGCGGCTCTTTCGTCCAGCGCTCTTTAAGCACTGACTCCCTCTTCTCTGTTTTCACTCATCACGTTGTCTTAGTGACACCAGTCTATGTTTAGCTCGGAAGGTGTCCGGATGGCACGGTTACCCGTGACGACAAAACTGTAAAACTTCGGAGTCGAACACCCCATCAGGTGCAGAACTGATTCGCCTGATCATCTAGCGCTGCAGTGATTGCTATCATGAGTGTAAATACTATCAGACGCTACAGTGATAACGATAAAAAAAATTTACATCCGAAACTGACCAGCACTTAATTCTCTTAAAAAGATAGAAAAGAATCTCTCTCTCTCTCTCTCTCTCTCTCTCTCTCTCTCTCTCTCTTTTGAAACACACACACACACACACACACACACACACACACACAACACACACACACACACACACACACACACACACACACACACACACACACCACACACATATACACACACACCTGTATGCACGATGTCTTAAAAGCATACTCTTCCGCAATATTTACAGCCTTGAAAGGGCCTTGTGTGGTCGACTTAAATTCTGATGACTCATTAAAAAAAAGACTTACACAATACTTACAACCCTGAAAGGGCCCTGAGTAGTCAGCTGGGTTCTGATGACACTTAAATAAGAAACGTCCACAACATCTACAACCCTGAAAGCTCCCTGTGTGGTCCGTTTAATTCGAATGACAATGTAACAGAAACGTCCAAAACATCTACAACCCTGAAAGCTTCCCGTGTGGTCGGGTGTGTTCTCATGACACTGTTACTGAAACGTCCACAACATTACAACCCTGAAAGCTTCCTGTGTGGTCGCATGTGTTCTTATGACACTGTAACTGAAATATCAACAACATCTACAACCCTGAAAGTCTCCTGTGTGGTCGGTTGTGTTCTCATGACACTGTAACTGAAACAAACAAAACATTTACAACCCTGAAAGCTTCCTGTGTGGTCGGTTGTGTTCTCATGACACTGTAACTTAAACAAACAAAACATTTACAACCCTGAAAGCTTCCTGTGCGGTCGGTTGGGTTTTTCAATGACACTGTAACGGAAATGTCAACACCATTTACAACCCTGAAAGGGTCTGTGTGAATGGCTGCATTCTGATGACACTACAAAAGAAATACCTCCGCAACATTTACAACTCTAAATGGGTCTTTATGTGGCCGGCTGGGCTGTAACTGAACTGAAAGAGACTCACAACCTATACCAAATAATGCAGTGCAATGACGGGGTGCGTTTATATATCACTGCCTAGTGTAGGTAAAACTCAAGTGTCTACACTGGACGAAGACGGGATGGCACGGTTGAGATCTGTGAGATAAATCACATATTTGGTTCGAGACAGGCTGCTGGTGCTGTATTAGTGTCTCGGGGAAGAGAGGGGAGGGGTGGTGGTGAGAAGGGAGGAGAGAGGTGGCGGCAAGGGAGGTGACGCACACAGAAGAATGTGAAACAAAAATCAGGCAAGATCGGCATGTTTCTTCTCCCGAACTCCCTTCGCTTCCCTCTCTAGATGCATCTGCAAAGCAAACTCATCATGGCATTCAAATGAAAAAAAACAATACTCCCCAAAAAGTTATCTGCCAATTCGTTTCAAATTTGATTTAAAAAAAAAACGCATTCATTTCAATAAAAACCAAACAAACGAACATATAAAAATAAATAACGAGCCCCTCCAACTCCACCTTCATTTCAATAAGAAATGAAATACTCCACCTCCATTTCGATAGGAAATAAAACAAACGAACAAATAGATATATAATGAGCCTCTGCAGCAATGTAATCTCATAATAATAACTTTTCAGGATGATGATTACTTGCTGAGTGTCAAAGACGATGGTCACGTTTCTTGATTCATGCACAGTTTATAGGGAAAAGATGGCAGCTGTTGGACACGAAAAAGAAAGACCGATAGGGGCATGCCAATGAATAACAATGCTTACAACACAGAGAGAGAGAGAGAGAGAGAGAGAGAGAGAGAGAGAGAGGGAGAGAGGAGAGAGAGACAGAGAGAGAGAGAGAGAGAGAGAGAGACAGACAGACAGACAGACCGACAGAGAGAGAGAGAGACAGAGAGAGAGAGAGACAGACAGACAGAGAGAGACGAGAGACAGAGAGAGAGAGAGAGAGAGAGAGAGAGAGAGAGAGAGAGAGAGAGAGAGAGAGAGAGACAGACAGACAGACAGAGAGAGAGAGTGAGAGCATTTCCGACATGTTTCTTCCTCACAGAATTTATGCCGCACTGAATTCCTGAAAATGATCAACAGGGATTGAAGAAGTGTGTCCATTCCCATCACTGACATTTGACACCGTCGTTCTGACGTTGCGTGATGACTGGCTAGTTTGCAATTTCAGCCAGCAGTCTGCCCAGAACTGGGAAATAGAGAGCCTCTCGCAAATTTATTTCCTTCGCCCGAGAGGATTGCTGTCGGGACGAGTCGTTATCGCCGTCGGTGTTCCCATCCTCAGTTGCCTGTCACTGTAACTGACGGCTTCTCTTTGGCCCTCCTCTAGTTCGTCTTTCTCCATCAAATGAAAAAGAAGACAGAGAGCCACTCTGCCTGATGTGCCTTAATAGAAATTTTGTCAGAAAAAAAACCCGGCAAAATGGCAGGTTTTTCAAAGCTTGGACATGATTAACGGACCTTACAGCTGAGAAAGATGAGGTCTGAATGCTAAATCAGATTCCGAATTGCAGGGAAGGGGTATCAGATTTGTCAGATATGTAATTTATTGGTTGTTTTAGAACGGTGTTTCACCAAAGAACAGTAAATGAATGAATAACAGGTAGGTAAATAACTGTCAACCTGAAGTCACCTACAGACTACAGTCCGAGGGCAACTTGTCCTTCAGAACTAAAGACGTAAAGAGCACGTAAATTTCACTGTTCACAACTTAAAAACACACAGATATCATAACCTCCCATAGTGTCAGTGCCTCTGACAACACTGAGACAATAGTAACTCATCATGACTCCTGTTCATGTCTTAGAAACTAACTCAAATAATCTATTTCAATACAT
Organism: Conus betulinus; assembly: GCA_016801955.1. Taxonomy (NCBI): domain Eukaryota; kingdom Metazoa; phylum Mollusca; class Gastropoda; order Neogastropoda; family Conidae; genus Conus; species Conus betulinus. The sequence continues at coordinate 585,906 of JADBJO010000033.1, read as the reverse complement.
ATCCTAAACCGATTTTCAAGCACACTTCAATTGGGTATGGAATAAAGATAGACATATAAATGATTAAAGGTTCCTTTGATCATTTAAACAAATTCCTGATCAATAAAACTAAGGGTTGTATTTCTGAGTGGGAGAAAGAGAAGCAAACTTCTTTTCATAGCAAGCGCTGAATATCAAGTTTGACACACACACACTGTTCAACGAATTGTATGGTTCGTTATTTTGTCTGCGTTTCACCCTATGCTGGTTTTCATACCACGCTCTTTTGCTGTGCATGAGTGCTGTAGAGAAAGCAAGCTGAAGAGGAAGAAAGAGAATGAGGAAAGGTGGGAAGAACCGAAATCAGTCAGCCTTGTTAAAACTTAGGTACCTACTACAAGAATAGTCCATTATATCTCCGGAGACAATGCCTGATGCGTCTTCATTAAGCTTTTTTGCGATAACCATTGATCCTTTGCCAGTGCATCAGAGTCGCTGTTCGCTGCTCAACGTGAGCGACAGAAAGACGCGAACAAATACCTCAGATCAAATCACATCAATATTTTGCACTTTATATAACGAACGTACTTGTGTCTGCATGTGCAAACACACACACACACACACACACACACACACACACACACACACACACACACACACACACACGTGTGTGTGCGTGTGTGTGTGTGTGTGTGTGTGTGTGTGTGTGTGTGTGTGTGTGTGTGTGTGTGTGTGTGTGTAGAGAGAGAGAGAGAGAGAGAGAGAGAGAGAGTGTGTGTGTGTGTGTGTGTGTGTGTGTGTGTGTGTGTGTGTGTGTGTGTGTGTGTGTGTTTAATGTCAGCCTTTTGTCAATTTGTTTCATTAGCTTAAAGTACAAAACCACCCAAATAAAGAAGTCAATCAATATTACTTTGTTTTGTGCATGCATGCGTACATAGGTATGTGAGTTAGAGAGAGAGAGAGAGAGAGAGAGAGAGAGAGAGAGAGAGAGAGAGAGACCGAGACAGGAAGAGACAGAGAAAGGAAGAGAGACAGAGATCGGGACAGAGAGACACATAGAGAGACAGATGCAGAGAAAAAAGAGAGAGAGAGAGAGAGAGAGAGAGAGAGAGAGAGAGAGAGAGAGAGAGAGAGAGAGAGAGAAAAAAAAAAAAAGAGAGAGAGAGAGAGAGAGAGAGAGAGAGAGAGAGAGAGAGAGAGAGAGAGAGAATACGGCTGTACTGCTTTGACCTTAGATATGTGTGCAAGTCTATGCACTGTGATGACAGAAATGAAAAACTGGAACGTTCCAGGTTTATCATCCAGCTGCCATCTTTTTTGAAAACTCCACTCTTTCCAGGAAGCTGGCCAACTGTGGTTCAACGTCAACATTTTAAGGACCTGTCCTGAGCACATCACGTTCGCACCCAACGATATTAGCATGACTCTGATTCACCAACTCCCCTCGTTTCACACAGAACTTCTTTGAAAAAAAAAAAAACAGCCGAAGTCAATGGTCATAGACGCTGCACTACACTTTTTGCCTGGCAAAACTGACGGGCACGTGCTGTCTGATCAGGGGACCATCGAGTCTGGATCAAACAGAAGGGCCCGTCACACACACTGACGCCCGAGCCAAGCCAGTCACTCCGACAGCTTTGATCGTTTGCTAGGGATGACGGCGATTAAGTTAGTGCCAATATGTCGGCAAATCAACCGTGAGCCGCTAGATAAATAAAGCGGTCTTCAGACGAGGGGTCGAGGACTTTGCCGCGTTCCTAAAGATCGATCGTCGCTCAGGAAGCCAAAGGGTGCGGCGTAAGTCTGCTGTTGGCGTTCAGCAAAAGCAAGTCAGAATGGTGGCGGTAGCACTAGTTTGTTTTCACTGGCAAAATGGCAGCCGAACAAGTTTAATGACTGTGCATGCATTCCATCGCAATACTAACTGTTGATTGTCCCATGAAGCTGAAAAACAAAGTAGCTCCGGAGTCGGAGGAGGAAAAGGTGAAAAGAAAACAATTCTCTTCATTCTACCCTTTTCGAAATCGCTTTGCACAAGGAAACATTACGCTGAAGGAATGGAAAAGATTTAAAAAAGGGAGAAAAAAAATCAAAGACAGACGTACATACAGACAGACACTGAGACAGAATAGAAAAAAAAAAAGGGGGGGGGGGTGATAAAGGGGGAGAAGAATGGAACATGTCAGTGGCAGCAGAGGTGGTTAAGGAGTCCCTGTAACAGAAAATGAGCGCACAAAACAATGATAATGATAACGAAAAAAAAAAAAAAACGTAGCACAACAGCAGAGAGAGAGAGAGAGAGAGAGGGGGGGGGGGGAGAGGTGTGGGTGAATGGGCAAGTGGGGTCGTGGGAGAGCTGTGGATTGAAGAGACAAGAGATCTGGATGGAGGACCAGGCAGGCATAATGGAGCACTTCAATGGCAGCAACAGCAGGTAATTGAAATCCTCGTGTCAGTGAAAACAGCGCATATTTTCCAAATATTTCTCAACAATGCAGCACCAGAGCAAAGTGTGTGCAAGTGCTTGTGAAACTGTGTGGGTGCGTGCGTGTGTTTGTGTGCATGTGCGTATGCGTGTGTATGTGTGTGTGTGTGTGTGTGTGTGTGTGCAGTGCGTGTGTGAGTGAGTGAGTGAGTGAGTGAGTGAGTGAGTGTGTGTGTGTGTGTGTGTGTGTGTGTGTGTGTGTGTGTGTGTGTGTGTGTGTGTGTGTCGTGTGTGTGTCGTGTGTTGTGTGAGAGAGAGAGAGAGTTTGAGAGAGAGAGAGAGAGAGAGAGAGAGAGAGAGAGAGAGAGAGAGAGAGAGAGAGAGAGAGAGAGAGAGAGAGAGAGAGAGAGAGAGAGAGAGAGAGAGAGATTTTCCAGTGTAGACAGAATGTTTCCGGAGTAGTTTCTTCGTACGGAATTTACACTGCATAGAATTCCTGAAAATGATCAAGAAGAATTGAAGAAGTTTCAATCACGCAACACTGGCACTTGACACCATCGTTATGACGTTGCGTGATGTCTGGCTAGTTTGCAGTTTGAATCAGCAGTCTGCCAGAACTGGGGAACAGGAAATGTCACGCAGATCTATTCCCTTTGCCCGAGTGGATTTCTGTCGGGACGAGTCGTTATCGCTGTCAGTTCGCTTCAGCGTTCTCTCTCCCACTGGCATTATCACTGTAACTGACGTCGTCTCTCTGCTTCTCACTGTCTTCACAAGTCAAGAAGAGGAACAAAAGCTGCCCTTCCTGACATGCCCTGATAAAAGCTTTGTTAGAAAAACAAACAACTAAACAAACAAAGGCACGACAAAAATGGCTGTTTGCTAGACTTAGCGCATAATCAATGGACCTTGCAATTGAAGAAGACGAGGTTTGAATGTTGAATCGGATTCTGAAAGGGGCTGATGGGCTGGGGCGATCACATTTGTCTGAAATGCAGTTTACCGGCCATTTGAGAACAATTTTCCAACAAATACTAATAAATGAATGATTAACAGATCCATAAAATAACTTTAAAACTGCGAGTACCTACATACTTCATGCTGAGGCCAGCTTCTGAAGAGTTTCAGACATTAAGAGTATGTAATGAATCCCGTTATTCACCACTTCAAAACGCACAGATATTTCAATCTGACAGTAATGACCTTTCAGAATGATAAACAGTGCTGTGAGTGCTTAGGAGAAAAGTTTTAACATCATTTCCATTTATAGAAAATGAGTGAAATAATCTAACCTAACATATTCTCCACAATCTTTTGTTGTTTCTTCCCCCCAGCAAAAGCAGTCGTTGTCATAAGCATGTGCTGAATATTAAGTTTGTCACATAAACTGCTCAGCTTAGTCCTGGTTTTAAATCACTGTTGAGTTTTAGTTCGCCGTATTTTGCTGTGCACATAACGTGGAAGGACAGCAAGGGCATGATGAGGAAAGATGGAACCAAAACGAATCACCCTTGTTGAGACTAGGGTACATACTGTAGCGATATTCCTTTCACATCTCAAGAGACAGTTTCTTGTTCGTCTTCATTAAAGTCTTTGCCATGATCATTGATCTCAGTCTGTCCATCAGAGTCAGTCTGCTAGCTAGCTTCTTAACATGAACGACAGACTCAAATAAACATACTGGACTGACTGACTTACATAAACAAATATTTCGGTTTTGGAGTGTGTGTGTGTGTGTGTGTGTGTGTGTGTGTGTGTGTGTGTGTGTGTGTGTGTGTGTGTGTGTGTGTGCTGCGTACATACATGCTTGTGTATAGGTGCGGCAGAGAAGAGAGAGAGAGTGAGAGGGAGGGAGGGAGAGAGAGAGAGAGAGAGAGAGAGAGAGAGAGAGAGAGAGAGAGAGAGAGAGAGAGAGAGAGAGAGAAACAGAAACAGAAAAAAAAAAAGAGAGTGGGTGAGACAGACAAGACAGACAGACAGACAGACAGAGACTGATTATAGTTTGGTTGTAGACATTTATAATATTTTTTTTTTTTCCATTTCATTTCGTGAATACGTCCATGCACTATGATTACAGAAAAAAAAACCAATTCAGCTTTATCACTCGACCGTTATCTAAATGAAAAATTGTGTTTTCTTTCCAGGAGCCTTGCCTGCTTTGGTCAAGTGTAATCAACGTTTTGGACGTATATCAAATGCATCGTTTTCACCTCTGACGATGTTACCACGACCTCAGTACACCAACTTCGCTCCTTTCACACAAAACTTCTTCGCAGAAGCAAAAACAATGTTAACCATTACTGATGCTGCAGTTTCTGCCCAACAAAACCGAGTGGCTCGAGCTGTCTCGTCGGGTAATGTTAAGTCTGGGTCGAATAAAAGGCCCCTTCACAAGCGCTGACTCCTGGGCGAAACCAGTGACATGGACAGTTCTGATCGTTTGCCTGGGATGACGGCGATCGAGTCAGTGCCAGTTTGTTGGGAAATCAACCGTGAGCCACTAGATAAAGAAAGTGGTCTTCAGACGGACGGTCTAGGACTTTGCTGCACTTGTACGATCGATCATCATTCAGGAAGGGGAAGCGTGTGGGAAGTCTGCTCTAGGCATTCAATACAGGCTGGTCAGCACAAAGTCCACTATGTGTGAGACGTGAGTCTGGCAAAAAAAAGGCAGCTGCACAACCTTGATGACTGTGCATGCAGCCCACCGCTCTTGTCATTTTTGATTGTCTCAAGAAGCTGGATAAGGAAGCAGCTCATGAGTCGCAGAAGGAAAACATGGAAGTAAAGGTACCCTTCATTCCACCGTCTTTTTAGAACATTTTGCGCAAAGAAATACTAAGCTGAAGGCATTCTTTTTAAAATCACAAAACAAGGTAAAAAAAAAATCATTCAATACAGAGGAACATACACACAGACAAGTAGACAGACAGACAGACAGAGATGCAGTAGAGAACAAGAGGGCGGGTATGGGAAGAGGATAATCGAACATGTCCATGGCAGCAGACACAGTCAGGGAATCCTTGGAATAGATGAAACGAATGCACAAACAATAGAGATGCAGGAGGGTGTGGATGGGGGAGACAGGACAGTTGGGTGGGGAAAAGGCGCACCTTTTTCAAACATTTTTTTTTTTTTAATGTAGCACAAGTAAAATGTGAGGACAGAGTGAGTGAGTGAGAGTGAGTGAGTGAGTGTGTGTGTGTGTGTGTGTGTGGTGTGTGTGTGCATGGTGTGGAGCACTTCTGTGTGTGTGTCAGCAAAATAGCGCGTCCATGGGTGTGTGTGTGTTGGCAAGTGTGTGTGTGTGTGAAGTGTGTGTGTGTGTGTGTGTGGCGCACCCTTTTTCAAACATTTTTTTTGCGTGTAGCACAAGTAAAATGTGAGCACGACCATGAATGTGTGTGAGCGAGTGAGTGAGAGAGTGAGTGAGTGAGTGACAGAGGTGTGTGTGTGTGTGTGTGTGTGTGTGTGTGTGTGTGTGAGTGTGTGTGTGTGTGTGTGTGTGTGTGTGTGTGTGTGTGTGCAGAGAGACAGAGAAAGAACAGAGAGAGGGGACCGGAGAGCCCAAACCACAGACACAAATTCTTACCAAGAGAGAGAGAGAGAGAGAGAGAGAGAGAGAGAGAGAGAGAGAGAGAGAGAGAGACAGAGAGAGACAGACAGACAGACAGACAGACAGACAGACAGACAGACACAGACAGACGTAGAGAGACACAGAGAGAGTCCAGTGTAAAATAAATTCGTAAAGATGTTTTTGCTGCCCTGAATTCCTGAAACTGATAAACAGGAACCGAAGAAGAAGTTTCGATCCCTGTCACTGACATCTGATACCATCGTTATGACGTGGCGTGATGCCTGTCTGGTTTGCAATTTGAATTAACAGTCTGCCAGAACTGGGGACCTTTCACAGATTCATTTCATTTGCACGAGCGGGAATGTGTCGGGACGAACCGTTATCGCCGGCAGTTCGCTTCAGTGTTCCCCTGCTTATTGGCCTGGAACAATAATTGACGTTTTCTCTTCTCCTCCACCCCCGTCTCCATCTTTCTCTTTTCAATTAAGAAGAGGAATGAAGGCTACCCTGCATGACGTTCCCAGATAAAGACTTCTTCAGAAAACAAAAACAAACCAAAGACGCAAAATCCATAGCAGAGGGGGCTGTTTCCAAAGCTTAATGATCGATGGAGCCTGGATTAAGAAAGATGAGGTTTGAATGCTAAATCAGATTCCGCATTGAATGGGAAGAGGGGGGGGGGGGGGGGGGGTTGTCTGAAATGTAATTTACTGGATGTTTGAGAACAATGTTTCAGCAAAGAATAACAAATGAAGGAGTAACAGACTGAGAAAATAACTTTAAAACTGCAAGCATCTACAAACTTCAAGCTGAGGCCAACTTCTCTTTATGACCTTCAGATGTTAAGAGTACGTTACTTTCACCTTTCACGACTTCGAAACGCACAGGTAATGTAATCTCACAGCAATGACCTTTCAGAGTCGTAACTGTGCTCTGAGTGTCTAAGGCAACGGCGGAGTTCATCGTCATTTCCATTCCTGTTATGGAAACTGAAGAAAATAACCTATTTCAGCACATATTCCAGACTAATCTTTAACAACTGTTCAACTGCTGAAGATAAGAAAAGACAGGCATTCAACTAATAAGAAGTTCATCTAATCGTAAACAAGAAATTCCTGACCATAAAAGTGAGCTTTTTACCTCAGAGAAAACAAACATTTCATTAGAGGGTACTGAATATTAAGTTTGTCACACACAAAATGTTCAGCTAATCATTTGGCTCGTCATTTTGTCCGGCTTTCTTAGATTGTTAATTTTCATATCACCTTGTTTTGCAATGCACGTGCTCAGGTGGGAGAGCACAGCTGAATTGGAAAGATGGCCCTGAGGAAAAGGAGGAACTGAAATCAATCAGCCTTGTTGAGAGTTGGGTACTTACCACAACGATATTCCCATCTCATGTCCGGAGACAGCTTCTTGTGCATCTTCATTAAAGTCTCTGTCTACGACCATCGATCTTTCGGCTAGTCCGTCAGAGTCGCTCTCTTTACTAATTTCTTAAAGTGAACGACAGACGCAAAACGCATGTCTCCTCTCTCTCTCTCTCTCTCTCTCTCTCTCTCTCTCTCTCTCTCTCTCTCTCTCTCTCTCTCTCTCTCTCTCCTCGCTCCCTGTGTATGTGTGTGTGTGTCTTTGTGTGTGTGTTGGGGGGGGGGGTGGGATCAGGTGGATGTGGTGGTTGTATGTCTCTGAGAGAGAAACACATAGATAGAGACAGAGACAGAGAGAGAACAAACAAACGAAAATTTTATTTTACAGAGGGCAGTGGGATAAGCATAAACAATACTTTTTAACACCCAGCCCTTTCGAAACGGTTGAAAAAAGAAAAAAAAAAAAAACAGCAAATGCAAACTGCAACTTAATTGGGCACAAATGTAAATACGTACAATAAGTAAACAAATCAGGGGAAAAGGTTGAGAACGAAGAAAAGATACGTCGAAAACGGGGGAGAAAAACATGCCAAATATGAATAACCAGTCAGACACAACATGAAATGCCTCAAGATTCCAGAACCACACGACCATCCACACCCAACACACTCCATCTCACCTGACATCCGCCACCCACCCTCTCTACCCGCACCCATCATACCCGAATCAAAGGCCCATTCATAAATGAGGCAACAGAAACCATTGGTACATAACATCATCTTTCACACAGTTCACAAGCACAAAAATGTGTACATCGCTATAAGAAGCCATATGAAAAAAACTGAAGAAGAGAGAAAGGGATGGAGAGAAACAGAGCGAGATTAGGGAGGGGAGGGAGGGGGGGGGGCAAATCCATAATAACGTCCAATATATATTAAACTATCCAAGCTAAGGGGGAGAAAAGGGAGGGGGGAGGGGAGAGAGAGAGAGAGAGAGAGAGAGAGAGAGAGAGAGAGAGAGAGAGAGAGAGAGAGAGAGAGAGAGAAAGGGGGAGGGCAGTGGCAGAAAGATGGACTGACAGAGTGAGCAATCAAAACAAGTAAATAATATACATAATTTAACAACGACGAAAACTATAACAGCAACAATAAAAAACGCAAGCAATGTACGATATCATTTATTCCATTTCTGACGTGGGAGAGAGCTTTAATACCTGGTGATACAGTGAACAGGAAAGAAAAAGCAAAAACAAAACTATGAAATGCATACTCTTAATATCCCCTTTCGGTAAACAAAAACTTTTAAAAGAAACGTTTAAATGTTAAATGCCTAGTCATCCCTTTCAAAACCAAGGGCTGATTGATCCAGTATGAGCCGCTTACTAGAAAGAGAGAAAGAGAGAGAGAGAGAGAGAGAGAGAGAGAGAGAGAGAGAGAGAGAGAGAGGCAGGGCAGGCAGGCAGGCAGGCAGGCAGACAGACAGACAGATAGACAGACAGACAGACAGACAGACAGACAGAGAGAACAGAAGCGTTAGTTCGGTTGTAGATGTGTGTAGTTCTTTCGTCTAGTAAGCATGCCTATGCACTGTAATTACAGAAAAAAAAAAACCTGCATAAGGACAATTAAGATTTATCAAACAACCATCAATTAAACGGGGAAAACTCCAGCCTATCCCGGAGCCTCGCTAATGGTGGTCCAAACCAGTCAACCTGGTGTGCACATGTCCAAGACACAAAATGTTCACCTCCAACAACATTAACACGACTTTAAAAACAACTCCACCTCCTTCCACACAGAACTTCGTTGGAGAAATAAAAAAGTTAACCGTCATTGAAGCTGCAGTTCTTGGCCAACAAACTCGAGTGGCAGGAACTGTCTCGTCAGTGACTATAAAGTCTGGGTCGAATAAAAGGGCCCGTCACATGTGCTGACTCCTTGGCGAAGCCAGTGACAGGGACAGCTCTAATCGTGTGCTTGGGATGATGGCGATCAAGTTAGAGCCAATGTGTTGGTAAACCAACCATAAGCCACTAGATGAATAAAGCGGTCTTCAGACAGGGGGGGGGGGGTGGGGGGGGGGGGGAGGTCGCGAACTTGGCCGCATTTCTAGAATCGATCGTAGTTCAGGAAGGGAAAGAGCACGGGGAAAGTTTGCTGCAGGCGTGTAGTAAAAGCAAAACGGCATAGAGTCGGTGGCAACTAGTCTTGATTGACTGCCAAAGAGACAGCTGAGCAAGTTTGATGACTGCATGCGGTCCACTGCTCTTGTCAGTTTTCATTGCCTTGAGAAGTTGACGAGGTAACTCATGAATTGTAGGCGGGAAAAAAAATGAAAGGAAAATAAGTCTTCATTCTACCCTTTTGAAATGATACTTTGCAAAGAAGCATTGGCTAAACGAATTAAAAAAAAAAAAACAGAAAGAGTAAAAAAGAAAATCAGACATAGAAAACACGCACACAGAGATGCACTAAGTCAGACACTGAGATGGAAGAGAAAAGGGGGTTGTGGTGGTGGGATAGAGGAGAGGAGAAAGGAACATGTCAATGGTAGTGGAAGTAGTCAATTATTCATTATAATAGAGAAAATGAGCGCACACCAATGATAATAATAATAAGTAGCAAATTAGCAGAGAGAGAGAGAGAGAGAGAGAGAGAGAGAGAGAGAGAGAGAGAGAGAGAGAGAGAGAGAGAGTTTCCAGCATATTTTCTTCACACATACTTTACGCTGCATTGAATTCCGGAAAATGATCAACAGGGATTGAAGAAATGTCCATACCCATCACTGACATTTGACACCATCGTTGTCACGTTGCGTGATGTCTGGCTAGTTTACAATTTGAGCCAGCAGTCTGTCGGAACTGGGGAATACAGAACCCTCTCGCAGATTTATTTCCTTTGCCTGAGTGGGTTGCTGTCGGGACGAGTCGCTACCGCCGTCAGTGCGCTTCAGTGTTCCCTTCTTCACTGGCCTGTCACTGTGACAGAGTCTTCTCGTCTCCTGCCGCCCCGTCTCCATCTTTTTCCATTAAATAAAATGGAGGAAGGAAAGCTACCCTTCCTGATGCGCCCTGATAAAAAAAAAAACCTCTGTCAGTTGAAGAAAAAAAAAAACGAAATACCGCTCCCCCCCCCCCAAAAAAAAAAAAAAAAAGAAAAAAAAAAAAAAAAAAGCAAGGATGGCTGTTTGTCAAACCCTGGACATGATCATCAGACCTTGCAGCCAAGAAGGAAGTAGTTGGAATGCTAAACTGAATTCCATACAGTTTGGGAGGGGGGAGGGGAAGGGGGAGAAGGGGCATAAGATTTGTCAGAAATGTAATTTGTTGCTTGTTTTAGAACAGTGTTTCTCCAAATAATAAATATCTAAGTAACTTTAAAACCACAACTTTAACCCAGATATCTAAGTAACTTTAATCCACAAGCACCTACAGACTTCAGTCTGAGGGTGAATTGTGTTCAAGAGACTGAGTTGTTAAGAGCATGTGAATTTCACGAATCAGAACTTCAAACTCACGGATATTGTAATTTCACAATAATGACCTTTCAGAATCATAATTGTGCTGTGAATGTTGAAAACAACAGTTGCTCTTCATGAATTCCATTCATTTTATGGAAACTAAATAAAATAACCTATCTCAATGCATGTGTTTTAACTGATTTTAAAACACTTCAAACGCTTAGAATTAAAAAAAAAAAAAGACAAGCATACAAATGATTAAAGCTTTGTTCAATCAACAACTTTGACCAATAAAGCTATTTTTTCTCTCATAGGTAAGCAAGCATTTGTCTTCGCAGATGCCTTGAATATAATAAGTTTATCACAAAAACTCCTCGCTGATCTCTGGCTCATCATTTTGTCCAGGTTTTATTCATTGTTACTTTTCAGACTACCCTATTTTGCTGTGCGCGTATGCTGGAGGGACAGCATGCTAAAACTGAAAGGAAGAGCATGAGAAATGGTGGAACCGAACAGAAACGAATCAGCCTCATTTAGACTTTGGGTGCATTCTACGATATATTCCAATCACATCCCCAGGGACAGCGTCTAGCGCATCTTCATAAAGGTCTTTTGCCATGACCATCGATTTTTGGCTGGTCCCTCAGAGTTACTCTTCTTTATGTGAACGACAGACAGATGCAAATAAACATGTCAGACTGACTTGCATCAATATTCTGGGTCGTAGAAAGTGTGTGTGTGTGTGTGTGTGTGTGTGTGTGTGTGTGTGTGTGTGTATGTGTATGTGTGTGTGTGTGTGTGTGTGCGTGTGTGTGCGTGCGTCTATTTTACATTCGTGTGTGTGTGTGTGTGTGTGTGTGTGTGTGTGTGTGTGTGTGTGTGTGTGTGTGTGTGTGTGTGTGTGTGTGTGTGTGTGTGTGTGTGTGTGTGTGTGTTTGAGAGAGAGAGAGAGAGAGAGAGAGAGAGAGTGTGTGTGTGTGTGTGTGTGTGTGTGTGTGTGTGTGTGTGTGTGTGTGTGTGTGTGTGTGTGTGTGTGCATGTGTGTGAGTGTGTGCACACATCAGCGCATGTGAGTGTGTGCGTGTGCGTGTGAGAGAGAGAGAGAGAGAGAGAGAGAGAGAGAGAGAGACAGACAGACAGACAGACAGACAGACAAGAAAGACAGAGACAGAACATGTGAGCATTTGTTCATTTGTGGATATGAATAAATCTTCCATCTAGTATGCACGTCAGTGCACCGTGTCTACAAAAATCAAAAAGCTACGCAACGACGATTCAGTGTTATCGTCCAGCCATCATCGAAACGGAAAATGCCACTCCATCCAGAAGTCTAGCCCACTGTGGTCCTATCTAACCCACCTTTTGAACGTGTCCTAAGCACATCACGTTCACCTCCAACAACATTACCCTGACCTAGGTACACCAAAATTCCCTCCTTTCACAAGAACTTCTTCAGAGAAATGAAGAATTAACGACCATTGACGCTGCCCTCTTCGCCCAACAAAGCCGAGTGTACGTGCTGTCTCGTTCTGGGCGCATCAAGTCTGGGTCGAATAAAAGGGCCCATCACATGCACTGACTGCCGGGCCAAGCCAGTGACGGGGACAGCTCTGATCGTTTGCTTGGGATGACGGCGATCACGTTAGAGCAATATGTCGGCAAATCAACCGCGAGTCGCAAGATAAATAATGAAGACCGGGTCAAGGACACCGCCGCGTTTCTAAAATCGATGGGCCTTCAGGAAGGAGAAGGGCGCAGGGAAATTTGGTGCAGGAGTTCAGTACAGGCAAGTCAGAATGAAGTCACGGGTTGCAGTTTGTTTAATTAGCAAAAAAAAAAAAAAAAAAAAAGACAGCTGAACAAATCTAACGATTGTGCGTGCAGTGCACTGCACCAGTCATTTCTGTACGCCCCAATACGCTCGGCAACGAGAAAGGTGATGAGTGGTAGAAAAAAAAAGTGAAAGGAAAACAAGTCTTCATTCTGCCTTTTAAAAAAAAAAATCATTGTGCCTGAAGTAACACAACACGTAAGGAACAAAAAAAAAATCGGCACAAATAAAATAAAAAATTAGTGAGAGAGACCTGATAGACATTCTGACACAGAGACAGAAGAGAAGGGAAAGGAGAATGGAATGTGTCAATGGCAGCAATGGCGGCCAGGGAATCCTTGCAGTAGTGTAGAAAACAAATGCATAAATAATGAAGAAAAAGTTGCGCAAAAGAGAGAGAGAGAGAGAGAGAGAGAGAGAGAGAGAGTGACAGAGACAGACAGAGGCAGACAGAGAGAGGGACGGAGACAGAGAGAGGAGTAGTGAGGGCCAGTAGGGTGTGGGAGGAGTGGTGAGGGCTAGTAGGGTGAGGGAGAGATGCAGGTGGAAGGCACAATGGCAGCAGGAAGGAGGAGCAAGTGAGCAAAATGTAGCACTTCAATGGCAGCAAAAAGCGGATAATTGAAATCCCTGTGTTTTGAGAAAAAAAAAACAGGCGCACATCTAAAAAAGAAAAATTCTCAACAATGTAGCTCAACATTAATGTCTGCACAAGTGCTAGTGTAGGCGTGTATGCATGTGTGTGTGTGTGCGTGCCCACGTACG
>JADBJO010000033.1:567500-570000 GCA_016801955.1 Conus betulinus | reverse complement strand
CATGAGACCCAGAAGAAGCTAGAATGCAGGTAATTATGAAGCAACAGCATTAGCGGTTTTCTGAAGAATACAGTAATGTTTGCGTCTTAAAGACGATTTTGATTTGCGAAGAAAAACATTATTAGGGGTTTTCAAAGCAAACAAGTCCCAGCTTCGCTATCTCACCCACCCACCACCACTCTCCGCCCCATACCACTCCTCCTCTCACCCTATTACTTGGATCCGGATCATCCCCCATATTCCTAGACGGCAGTCTTTATCAATGCCTCAATAGAAAAGGAGATTTTGTTGTTCATTCTTATCTGATCATAGACAGACACTTTGGAGCGTGCAGTATATTGTGTAGTGTAAATGTTGTTTAAAAAAAAAGGTTGTCTGAGTCTACTACACAAATATAAACTTCATCAGCTTATGATGTTCTTGTTCAGGGTGTTCACTTTTATGGTGCCCCCTTTCTCCCCCCCCCCCCCCCCACACACACACGTAAGCACGCAGGACGTGCGTGTGCATGCATGCACGCGCGCGCGCGCGCGCGCACACACACACACACACACACACACACACGCACACACGTCTCCTCTAATTTCTCCGCTGCTTTGCTATCTTCCAAACAAGACTCATTTTCAAACCCATTGCCAAATCCATAACCATGCGACCTCTCCCTCCATCCAAATACGCTGTTATCAATACTCATTAGCACGGCACTTCGGTCACAAACTGAGAGGCCCTGTGTTCTCCAAGGCTGTAGTTTGAGTACCACCAGACCTGGCTCCATAATCTCTCGGACGTAAGCCTCGTGTCTATGGTGGCCTCCCTTTAACGTAAGACAACTAATGACGTTCTATCTAGCGTCTTCGTCAAGAATCAAATCAAGGAAGGGCAAACAACTCCAGGCAGTCAAGGGGGTGGCATCAGGACAGACAGACGGTCAGAGCGAGGCGCTGAGTGGCAAACAAAATCAACGGGAGACAATCAGGCTGAGACACTCAACGGGAGACAATCAGGGTCAGACGTTCCCTGCCTCACGATGACGTCGTCAAAGTTTCTTGTCCTCTCCCTGCCTCTCTTTCTTTCTTTTGTCTTCTTTTTTCTTTTGTTGTAATTGTTGTTGATGTTGTTGTTGTCTGTTTGTTTGTTTGATTTCTTCCAAGGATGTCGAAATACCAGAGCCTGTTTTGTCAAGTCCTGTACAATCTAAGGCGGATTATTCCTGCGCCACTCATTCTGTTCCCCCCCCCCCTTCCCCACCCCCTCATACGCAGCCACGTCCAAATTCCTCTTGCCAGAGCCCCAACACAAGAAGTCCACACAAAGCTATTAACATCAGTCATCATCATGCAACCTGCTAGGGGACACACTGCGTTGCTGTTGAGTCACTCTGGTGATGCGTAGTGGTGCCTCCTGTTCTGACCCAATATAAGCTGGACATCACCTATTCAGTTCCCTGCTGACTAACAGTTATTGCTTGGTAGGAGGCCAGCGTGAAGGACACACTTCCATCCATCCACCCCCATCCCCCTCCCTTCACTCTTGAGTGTTCCACCAAGACCATCCAACAACAGCTTTGACTTCGACAAGAACGCTGCACAAACATGGATGTGGACATGACATAAAACCGATGCTTACTATGAAAGAAGTGCATGAAGGCTCTCGTAAGTTAACGCTATTTCTTTTTCTAACCTACGACGATGGTCAAGTGCTGCTATGGAGTTCCACTTTGATCGAGGACCACACCAACAGAAGTGCACTCTACTCTTTCTTTCATAACATACCCCCACGTGTCAAGGTGCGAGAGAGATACAAAACAGACACCTGCAAGACCAGTTAGGAAATCTTAGTAAAACTCTCAACAGACTCATCCGTGAAATGGAAGAAACGTGACTGTGTGGTGCCAGTCTTGCTATCTGAGCACTTGGTACACTCAGTTGTTCAGGTAGAAGTCGGCAGGCCAGAAAATTCCACAAAGACAGCTGGTAGGAATCGAATCCACGATGCTCATCCGGCAACATAGCGGCTGACTGAAACATCGAATAGCTGAAACACTGGCTAATTGAAACATCATACGACCGAAACACCGGCTGACTGAAACATTGAATCACTGAAACACCGGCTAATTGAAACATCATACGACCGAAACACCGGCTAACTGAAACTTCGAATCACTGATACGCTGGCTAACTGAAACATCATATGACCGAAACTGGCTGATTGAAACATCGAATCACCCAAACACCGGCTAACTGAAACATCATACGACCGAAACACCGGCTGACTGAAACATCGAATCACTGAAACACCGGCTGATTGAAACAAATAACCAAAACACACCGGCTGATTGAAACATATAACCAAAACACCGGCTGATTGAAACATAACCAAAACACCGGCTGATTGAAACAAAATAACCAAAACACCGGCTGATTGAAACATATAACCAAAACACCGGCTGATTGAAACATATAACCAAAACACCGGCTGATTGAAACATATAACCAAAACA
>JADBJO010000033.1:560000-562500 GCA_016801955.1 Conus betulinus | reverse complement strand
GTCAGCTATCTACATGCTGACACTGAGCAACGGGCATCAGGTCAGCTATCTACATGTTGACTCGGAACAACGGGCATCAGGTCAGCTATCTACATGCTGACATTGAGCAAACGGGCATCAGGTCAGCTATCTACATGTTGACTCGGAACAACGGGCTTCAGGTCAGCTATTTACATGTTGACACTGAGCAACGGGCATCAGGTCAGCTATCTACATGTTGACTCTGAACAACGGGCATCCGTCATTCATTATAGATATGTATCCTACGTGATCTGACATGTCAGTTGTTGCCCCCCCACCCCCACCCCCCACCCCCATCTCTAGTGACTCAAGGAGTGACAAAAAAAGGTCGCAAGAAAGCAACTTGATCTACCCAATCTGCCTTTCCGTTTACGAAGGAAGATAACTCACACTGACCAGCGATAGACTTTGTTGATCTAGGTCTCTGTGAACAACACAACAACAAAATCTTCGTTTATTACAGACAGACATTTCACGCAACAGAGTTGTGCCAGTTTCTGACCAAAGAGATGTCGTAAATATTCATTTACACATTTCCGGGTAAAGGATTGAATGCTGCAGCGGGTCAGATCATGAGAGTATAATATTTATGGAAATCAGGATCGATTTCTCAGCGCCATGCAAAGAAATAGATCGTAAAAAAGTGCGTCCGGATCCAACACACACACACACACACACACACACACACACACACACACACACACACACACACACACAAGGTTAAAGGTGTAAGAATACTTGAATTCGGATGGGACTGATCTATTTAACAATCTTTGAGAGAGAGAGAGAGAGAGAGAGAGAGAGAGAGAGAGAGAGAGACAGACAGACAGACAGACAGACAGACAGAGAGAAATAGACAGAGACAGACAGACAGAGACCGAGAGATGGGAAAAAGAAACGGCAGTTTGACTCGGCAATCTTTCTTTTCTCCCCCCGTTCCGATCCACCCTATGTCTCCCAGATCAACCTCTCGCCCTTCCCGTGCCTCTCTGTACCTTCACGGGGGAAATTGGATTGCATTTTCATCGGGCTAAATAAGATTTGCAAGGGGCAAATTTCACGGTAAGCGAGCCTGGCACAGCGAGGGTTGTCCAAACCGAAATGGAACTGCCTGGGAGGGTGCCACGCAAACGAGTCCCAGCCACAAGAAACCCGATGAAAGGATTCGCATCCACTTGAGGTGACATAGGAGTTGAAAGGAGTTTCTCCAGAATTCCATAAAAGGCATATCCATCGTATGATCAGATTCAGAGTAGAAGACTTGGAGCCTGCACAGATCAAGTCCGCTGGTCTAGCATTTAACGCGCTGCGTGTTTTTTTTTTTTCTTTCTTTATTGTAATATGCATATATATATATATATATATCAGCAATATTCAGAACATGTGCTTCCAAGAAAACTCCCTCCCGCAGAGTATTTGATTATCAGTTGCGTGTGTGAGTGTGTGCGCGAGAGATTGTGCGCGTGTGTGTTTCTATGAGGAGGGAGGGCGTGTGTTGTGTGAGGTGGGAGAGCGTGTGCGTATGTGTGTATGTGTGTGCGTGTGTGTGCGTGTGTGCGCGCGCGCGCGCGCGCGCGCGCGCGCGTGCGCGTGTGTTGTGTGTGTGTGTGTGTGTGTGTTGTGTGTGTGTGTGTGTGTGTGTGTGTGTGTGTGTGTGTGTGTGTGTGTGTTGTTTGTGTGTGTGTATGCTTTGTGTGCCTGCGTGCGCGTGTGCGCGCGCGCGCGTTTGTGTGTGTGTGTGTGTGTGTGTGTGTGTGTGTGTGTGTGTGTGTGTGTGTGTGTGTGTGTGTGTCGTGTGTATGTGTGTGCGCGCGCACGCGTGTGTGTGCGTGCGTGTGTGTTGTGTACTTGTATGTGTGATGCTTCATAGGTAAAAATTAAAATCGATGAATACTAAACACTCTCTCTCTCTCTCTCTCTCTCTCTCTCTCTCTGTGTGTGTGTGTGTGTGTGTGTGTGTGTGTGTGTGTGTGTGTGTGTGTGTGTGTGTGTGTGTATGCGACAGAGAGAGAGAGAGAGGGGGGGGGGAGGGAGGGAGGGAGGGAGAGAAAGTGTGTGTGTGTGAGTGTGTGTGTGTGTGTGTGTGTGTGTGTGTGTGTGTGTGTGTGCGCGTGTGTGTGTGTGCGTGCGTGCGCGTTGTTCGTGTGTGGAAGAGAGAGAGAGAGAGAGAGAGAGAGAGAGTGTTGAGAGAGAGGGAGAGAGAGAGAGAGAGAGAGAGAGAGAGAGAGAGAGACAGACAGACGAGACAGAGAGAGAGAGAGAGAGAGAGAGAGAGAGAGAGAGAGAGAGAGAGAGAATGCTTGTGATCCCAGAGCTTTACTTTTAGAGAGAGAGAGAGAGAGAGAGAGAGAGAGAGAGAGAGAGCTTGTGATCCCAGGCTTTACTTTAAAGGATCTAAGGACAGGCAGGGAGAGCTTACATTACTGTACATGTGTTTTCATAAAAGCAGTGCTCACATTTCTTGCGAACAATACCGGCA
>JADBJO010000033.1:542500-552500 GCA_016801955.1 Conus betulinus | reverse complement strand
GTGTTTCGTTTTGTTCTTGTTCGTCATGATTGTTTGTCTGGCCTGTTGAGTACCTACGGATTGAAACGCGTTGCTTCTGTATTGTCATCTGTCTGTTCCCTTCAGTTAGCGGTCTATTAACTTTTATGTTGTTACGTCAATTCCCGTCTCCAATCAATCTACTTTGGCTTTGCTTATTAACGAGGAAGGTTCACAAAACGAGAGAGAGAGAGAGAGAGAGAGAGAGAGAGAGAGAGAGAGAGAGAGAGAGAGAGAGAGAGAGAGAGAGAGAGAGTTTACAATGAGACAATCATTGCAGTACATACACAATTTAGCACAAATCGCAACATCATACCAAAATTTTACACATAATTCATGAGTCGAATCTTGCTTGTCAGCACGTTTTTGTTCTGTTCTATTTCTTTTTCTCCCGATTTCCTTTTCCTTTTATTCACACACACACACACACACACACACACACACACACACACACACACACACACACACACAACAGTTGTCTTACTCTCTCTCTCTCACCACTCACACACACCACACACACACAAAGTTATATTTGTACTAATCGTAGTCAATTTTTTTCAATTATTCGATGGTGGTCCGACGAATTTTTACAGGTATCTGGAAGTTTCGTTGCCGAAATGTGTATTGCATTCTGTCTGCGTCTGTCTCATCCATCACTCTACCCTCACTATCTCCTCCCTTTCCACCCCTATCCCAACCGTCCTTCCTACATTCTGTGTCTCGACCCTCGCCCGTTGACAAAACGTTGACAAAACGATGATGACACAATGACAGTAATAAACACACACACGAATAAACGCTTCCATTCTCGTCCTCTTCATAGGCAGAATACAAAAGTATTTTGCAGGCACAGGCAATCAAAGAACGCCGCACTGAACCCTCCCATAAACCACGCACTTAAAATGAAAGAAAGTCACCCACACACTAGGATGTCGTCTCGGGTCTCGCTCGCGACAGCCTGGGCCGTGAGTCACTAAATCTCTGCCCTTAGATGGACAGCCGCGTCTGACTCATCTCTCCTTTGGTTTCAGCACGTGACTGGATTGGAATGTTAGTCCCGGCACTTTCACCTGTACACAGTTCCCTGTTTAATTTGAAGGCAGAGCTGGTTTGTCCGTTTGTGATCGGACAGACTACAAACATTATGACGCCACTTGCGTCTGGACCCCAAGTCGCAGGTTATCTACCAATCACTGGACTGATGGTGACAATGCCATAGCCTTAAAGCGAGACCGGGAAAGCCTCTTTTGTACAGTGGAAACCACCATCACGTCTTTTCAACAGAGCACCCGATAGTCGTCCGACACGAATCGCCTCAAAACGAGATTGGACAAGCGTCTCTTCAACAGTGGAAAACGCCATATAAGTCTTCTCTACAAATAAACGAACAAACTGACACCACACACACACACACACACACACACACACACACACACACACACACTCAATCGTCAGGCAACATTTAGGATTTTTGCAACGAACTCACCTCAGATATGGACCAGTTTTGTGGGTTAAAAAAAAATGTTTCATGAAAAATACGAAGCAGCCAACATCGGTACGTCAGGTAAAGGTGTTGGAAACGTTGCTATATAATCATGTCTTTAATGTAACTAATTACAAAATAAATTGACAAGGGTCTTGAAGGTCAAGCTGTAAGACGAAAAAAAAAGGGCCCTATTTATCTATTTGTGTTGCGTCATGCGTTTGGGCGGAGCGTTTACAGAGTTGTGTCAATGATGATGTTGATGTGACGACAACTATAACGTTGGCAATAGTCTCAGAAGCAGTACTGGTGGTGGTGATGGTAACGACGATGATGATAACCGACAAGCCATTCCCCCCACGTCCCTACCCACCTACCCTCCATCCCCCCCGAACGAAAGACATTAGCAGCCTTCTCCCTCGCGCTGCTGTTTGCTGCCGCTTTCTCATTAAAGACACGAGAGGCTCTTGTTCTGGCCTCCACTCCTTGCTCTCCCTCGCTGGGTGAGTCATTGCTGTCCGTCACCGTCACACAAACGACTGCAATCGATGGAAGGCGGGCCTGCCGCACGGGTCTGACACTGATCTATGTACACCCGGCGAAAGGTAACCGGTTCACCTTTATTCTCTCTCTCATGCACGCACGCACGCACGCCACACACACACACACACACACACACACACACACACACACACACACACACACACACACGCGCGCGCGCGCACACACACACACGCACAGAGAGAGAGAGAGAGAGAGCGAGACAGAGAGAGAACACACACACACACGCACGCGCGCACACACACACACACACACACACACACACACACACACACACACACACACAAAGCGAGCTATCGCAACAAAATGCGTCATAGTAGTCTTTCGCAACTGCTCCGTGATGAATTGGGTACAAATATCAAAGAAGGTCAAGTGAACTTGGAAAAGGTGAAGGGATCAGCGGACATCAGTGGAAAAAAGAATCGACTGAAGTATTGCCTGTAAAGGCCACGGCAGACAGTCTCTTCAAACGCTGCAAACAGACAGCTCACCTTTCTTTCATTTTCTTGGTTTTTCTTAACGGTTACTTCTTAAAACGGCTAACAAGGAATCTGAGTTAGGCCGATGGTGGCATGACGGAAAACCAAAGAAAGATGTGAACTGGATCAGACAGACAGGGTCATGGTTCTGTTCAAATTCAAGTTATTTCACTGTTAACAGTCAAAACGTTTGTTGATAGGAATCGACTGCAGAGGCCTGTAATAGAGAAACATTTTAGTCGACAAGCGATGTCGCGGCGTTCTCACATGTAAACGATCTGGCTGGCTCCGAGACCTAAGCACACTGCTTCATGAATCGGGTCGTGACAGAATCGGAATCGCCTAGTAGCAATGACTTTGGCAGTCTTGGAAACAGCGAACGGATTCACTACGGCTCTCACTAGCGGGGGTCCCAACACTATTGCATTAATCTGCAGAACAAATATCTCCGTGTTGAGAAAATGCCTCCCTGGCTATCGTGACAACAGTAGTGGACACACTGACCCGTTTCCCCACCAGACGTGGGTGCTCCAGATTTCTCGTAATCTACTTTCAGTTTTCTCATATTCATTCAGCTACTGATTTCCAGTCATGTAGATATTCTATTTCAAGCGGATCTTCAGTCCCTCTAGATACATACGTGAGTTCCACGCCCAGGTACGATCTGTCGCTATCTGACGCCTCATTCCAGCAAGGCCAAGACATGCTGATATTCGGTGAATAAATCTTACTGTTTGGAACATGGTGTTAAGGTATTCAGTCATGTCCTAGCTTCATGGGGAGGTCAATGGAGACACAAATGAAAAAAAAATACAGGCAACGAATCAATACGGAGCAAGAAGTTTCATTAGCTGCGGCCTTCCTACAATGAGTAGATCTCAGGGCCTGGAGACAGCACTGTAGTTTAAGCTCAGGGTTTGGAGAAGAATAACGTTGCTCCGTCAGCATTCCGGATGGAGACCTCACAGCCACCATGTCAGACGGCATCCCCTGCAGAACGGTGTGCACGCACCCAGTCCTTGTGCTGCAGGAACAGCCATTCTGGATCACTCGTAGGCTGACTGCTTTTGGGAGTGCTCGTGCTGGTTTTCCCCATTCGGTTCCTTTCAAGTACAGAAATTGGTGGGAACTCTCTCCCGTAGTGCCCCACTGTGGAATAAGCTCTACATAGTGTTTCGTACCTTCCTCTAGAACATCCACGTGTTTCACCTCTTAACTTCCTCAGTCTGAGAAATTTGATCAGGTTAAAAATTTGTGCATAGGCAAGACTTTATCTCCCCCCCCCCCCCCACCAAGTTGCCCTTATAGCGCAAAGAAATACTCGTGCCATGTTTTGAATGGCGTTGGAATTGTGCCACAAATAAGACTGACAGATGGTTTTAAGATACGGGAAAAGATCAGAGTAAGATTCAAGAGGGCGCTTTTTAGGGGCATTTTAGGATGACACTGAATGATTTACGGGTGAAACCAACTTTCTATCTGACCGATGAACAGCGACAGCTTCTTGTATTTAAATCTAGCCGTGTACAGACAGTCGTGCACTTTAAACAGCAGCAGAACCATTAAAACAACGTCATACCGCAACAGCTGGCAAGTCGAAATCGATGTGTGAGCAAGAAGAGGGGGGAAAAAAAAAACAAAAAAAAAAACACAAATAATCAATACCCTGTAGTTGCAGCAGCATACAAAGCCAGAACTGATCGATTGATACAAGGCCTTCCAAACAGAAGGTATCAATCGATTCAACCGGCAGCATTCACCAACGGAGAGAATCGATAGACGAACACGGAGGCAGCTGGAGAGAACGACAGATTTGTCAGGCGACACAAGGCACCCAACATCCTTGATCAATTCCACTTAACACAGGGGAAAATATTAACCCGCATCCCGCTGCAATGAAACAGTGTCAGCATTTGCAAGACGTCGTTTCTTCTTGGGTGTACCTTCAAAGGCCTCCTATTTCGATGGCATTCTCCTACCGCTGTGAGGAAGACAGGAATCGACCCATCTTACACAGGAAAGTAACAGTCCGGGGCATAGAATCTCGATCCATAAATCCTTCATGGATGCACGACACTGTACAGCAGCACGTGTTCCATCTTTTCTCTATTTAGGTTTCACTGAAGCGGAATGACTCGTTTTATACAACGATGACGGTCGTCTTATAACAACATAACACTACACACACACATCGGGCGCATGCCCGCAAACACACACACACACACACACACACACACACACACACACACACACACACACACACACACACACACACACACACACACACACACACACACACACACCCCTGGGAGGAGGGGTGGGGTAGTCGGAGGGGAGGGGGAGGAGGAAGGGAGAGAGAGCCCCACTGTGGCAAGCGTGTTTTGAGGAAATATGCGAACAAATCAACGTGTGGGTGAAGGAGAATGGTGTAAACGCATATGTATATTATGTGTAAATCACGTTTATGCCTCATCTGATATATTTACTCCCAGGATGCGTAAGTCAACATAAAAGAACTGAACAACATCTTAACGTTTTAAACATTCAGTATACCCACTATACAGCATGTCATATTCACGGACCGGTACTAACCCAGCCGGATTGTAAACACATTCAAGACGTTTCGATCTATGAAGTCTGAGACAAAAAAAGTCGAGGAACAGAAGAAATGTTTGGAATAAAAGAGGTAAGAAATAAAAACCATTGTGACCTATGGCACATTATACAACAGTACGACTTGATCTTACACACACACACACACACACACACACACACACACACACACACACACACACACACACACAGATAAGTACAAAGAAAGATAAGTCCCATTCTCAGACTTCCTATCGCATGATCGTGCCGCGTCACGGAATCTGTCAGACTAGAAACGAAGCAGACGACACTTTCCACTGGTCACGCCAATAGCTACCGGAAGTACCTGACGTATGACTGACAGCTTCCGGAAGCCAGCGCAAGGTGCAGAATGGTGGGCATCGTTCTCCGCTAAAGGTCAGCTATCATGGGCACTAACTTCGTCTCGGTTCCAGAGCTTACTTCTTCTGCGCGGGTTTCGTGCCAAGACAGCCGCGTAATGCGTCAAGACGTCTCCATTATTCGCACTCAATTTGTGCGTGAAGCGAGTTCATAATACAATGCTATACTGCCTTCAAATTACCGATGTCAACTGCTGAGTGAAGAGACGCAAGCCTTCGCACGCGTGTGCTCACACAACACAACACATACATACACACACGCGCGCGCGCGCGCGCGCGCACACACACACACACACACACACACACACACACACACACACACACACACACACATACACACACACCAGTTCCCATCTTTCGTGCGTATCCGAATAATGTATACGCGCACATTGCATGTTCCTGACGAATGTGTGTGTGTGTGTGTGTGTGTGTGTGTGTGTGTGTGTGTGTGTGTGTGTGTGAGAGAGAGAGAGAGAGAGAGAGAGAGAGAGAGAGAGAGAGAGAGAGAGAGAGAGAGAGAGAGAGGAGACAGACAGACAGACAGACAGACAGACGGACAGACAGCAGAGTGAGTGTGCGCTTTTTGCAGACCAAGTGCGCTCGAACAGGCGTTGTTCCTCAGTCTGCCAAAGGCGTTGTCGGCAGACAAACTGGACGAAAGCACACACCAAGATGGCAATGACTCAGCTTCCTCACGGCTGAGTTTTACAGGCTACGTCTCACGCCCTGAGCTATACACTGAGCGCCAAGCAGCGGCCCATTATCCCAGCCCTCTTATCATGTCTCAGAACTGCAGCCCCATTGTGCTGGCATCGATGACCCTGATAGACCGAGGGCTGGGAGGAAATCAGCGTCCTTGGGAGACTGTTGGTTATGAACAGATCCATAGCCAGAGCCGGTTGGAGGTGAACTGAAGGTCTGGGTGTTCCACAGACCGTCTCGAATGTCTGGGGGGGTGTTCCCAAGTGTTTTACGTCCAGAATAATCAGCCTATCAGGGACACACACTCTGTGCTTGTTTCTTCGTAACCCACCGACCGACCGATCTCTCCCACCCACCCTCTCTCTCTCTCCCATTCCTCCCTCACCCCTCTTTCCCTTCCCATCCCTCCTCTCCCTCACCCCCTTTTCTCTCTAACTGTCTCTCCTCACTGATACGCATCCAAGTACACAACAATGTGTGTGTGTGTGTGTGTGTGTGTGTGTGTGTGTGTGTGTGTGTGTGTGTGTGTGTGTGTGTGTGTGTGTGTGTGTGTGTGTGTGTGTGTGCGCGCGCGCACAAAGGTAATGAAAAAAAACTTCAGTGACAACTGAGCTGTCGGTGAAAATTAAAGACTCTCCCCCTCTGTCTCTCTCTCTCTGGTGTTTATATCTACATTTTCTCTCTCATATCCTCCCGCCTTACTACATACATACGCACGCGCGTGCGCGCGCGCACACACACACACATTTTTACACCCTCCCCTTTTCCCCCCCCTCTGTCTATTTCGCTCCCTCTGAAGAGGTGACTGCCGATGACAGTTCATGAAACAAATGACAATCTCTCTCTCTCTCTCTCTCTCTCTCTCTCTCTCTCTCTCTCTCTCTCTCTCTCTCTCTATTGATCTGGCTGTGTCACTGCCGGGTGAGTCATTGCAATCACCCTAGGGGCGCCTCGCACCGCCAAGCAGGTCGGTCGGCGACAAGTCTTCCGACACTTTTATATCATTGGATTCAAATACAAACAGACTAAAATAGCAGTGGTAAATGTATTTCCTTCTTCTGCTCTTCTTCCTCGAGCTTTTCTTTAGCGAGCGCTAAGGGCCGTATTGTCAAAACACTCACCTTCCACAAGCAATAGTAATATTAATTTTAAAAATCCATGGACCAAGATAAAGAAAGAGAGCGACACACACACACACACACACACACACACACACACACAGACACAGAGAGACACAGACAGGGACACAGAGAGAGATGAGAGAGAGAGAGAGAGAGAGAGAGAGAGAGAGAGAGAGAGACAGAGAGAGAAAAGGGAAAAAAAAAAAACTGATGAAGTACCTTCGATGAAACTGTTTGTTGCTACCTTTATGGATCTGTTTTACCGTCGCCACTTCCTGTTGCCGCTCATGATTTTGAGGTGAACTGGAGGCAAAGGGATGTTTTTCATTCTGAGTGAATTACGTTGCTTTGATCCTACTTGCAAACGACAGGGCCTAAGAGTGCCTTTTATGCCTCTCCCCTCCCTTTTTTCGAGTTTTTAATTTGTTTCTTTTTCAGTAACTAAGTTTCAGTTGGTTGCTTTATTCATCTATTTTTTATGCTTGTCTAATTATACTGCGACGCTTGCTTTGCACAGCAAGCGTAATACCTACTAAAAAATAAACGAGAAAGTCTCTCTCTCTCTCTCTCTCTCTCCTCTCTCTCTGTGAAAAAAGACACGTTCTTTCTCCGAGTATGGTTTTGATTTTGTGTGGATGAATCGAGGAGTTGGAATATCCCATGACTTTATCTAACATTTTCGTCAAAGGTTGGTGATTCCACATGACAAAATGCAGTGACCATATTCAGACCGGTGGGAGAGTTGAAACATACAGGACCATTAGCAATACGCCTGGTTTAAAACTTAAATCGGCATTTAAAACAACAAACAAGTAGGGTAACTCTCGCTCCCACGATGAATCAATTACAGGGCCATAACTCCAAACGAATACTGCATACAACATCCAATCGACTAGCAGAAACGACAACACGGAACAAACACGGAGACATTATTTCGGCACGGAGCAAAGAGTTACCCAACTTATTTCGTATTTACTGTTCCCTGCCTCATTAAAATTTCCCTAGTTGGCATTAGATAAAGACCAGCATTGAAAATGTATTACAACAAGATTTAGATCAGAAACTTCTGACTTGGTGGTGCATCGCTTGAGATGCAAAACCTTGATATTGATTTCATCCTACCAGATGCAGATAAGCTGCAAAAAAAAACTGACGTTCATTTCTCTTGCGCTGTCAATCACTTGCAAATATTCGATAAATATTCATGAAGCCTAAGTATGGAAGACAGCCATCTTTGTTTGAGTATGGTCTATCAATGTTCTCATCTCTGACTGAAGTTGTGCTGAATTTCTCGTTGTAAGCTTACTTACACAAAGCTTGAAATGTAGAAAAATTGCGGTTAGTAATTTCTTGTTTTAAAATCGTTGAAACTTGCCTTTTTTTTGTTTGTGATTGTTATATATATAGTATGATGTTGAGCCTCCCTTCATAAGAGGCCAAGGTCTATACATGAATAATGATTATCCGAACATCTGTGTGTGTGTGTGTGTGTGTGTGTGTGTGTGTGTGTGTGGTGTGTGTGTGTGTGTGTGACATGAAGAGTAAGCAGTCAATGAGCACACACACACACACACACACACACACACTGTTCCCTGCCGCATCACACACACACACACAGAGAGAGAGAGAGAGAGAGAGAGAGAGAGAGAGAGAGAGGAGAGAGAGAGAGATGAGGAGAGAGAGAGAGACACGACAGAGAGAGACAGAGAGAGCACATGTTTTCCATGAGTGCCATGGGCCATGAGTGCGGGCAAAAACAGTTTCCACAGATATTGACAAAACGTCAGAGGCCGGTCGCGTGCCGGAGGGGGAAACACGAAAAGAAAAGAAAGAAATCGTGTGACGGTTACGTGTTTACACAGTCCTGCCCCCCCCCAACATAAGCTGGCGCCGGCCTGACCTTTAACATGAAACTGCTAACAACAGGGTTTTGAGCTTTTTCGATCGGACAGTATTTTGTGTGTGTGTGTGTGTGTGTGTGTGTGTGTGTGTGTGTGTGTGTGTGTGTGTGTGTGTGTTGGTGTGTGAGAGAGAGAGGAGAGAGAGAGAGAGAGAGAGAGAGGAGAGATGAGGAGGAGAGAGAGAGAGAGAGAGAGAGACTACGATGTAGGTCTCTTCACATAACACACAATAGGGGGGAAAAAAGCGAGCGATTATTATCGGCAGCAGGGGGTTAAGAAGATGGTGTCCTAAGTCTATTGAAATAATCAGAACAGTCACTAGTGAACACCACCGATCCAGTGGCAGGGCAGAATCTCTTTTGTCGGGTTGTCTCATAGCAACTTACTACTGACTGCTCTTTGTGGACTGACGGTTCTGGGACGACCACGAGGCAACACTGAGTATGATTGTGTACGGGGAGCCGGTAGGAGCGAAGAATGCCACTGACAGACGGGGTGGAGTGAGGAGTGCGGGGGATAAGGAGAGAGAGAGAGAGAGAGAGAGAGAGAGAGAGGGGGGGGGGGGGTGGGGGGAGGACGATGGCCAAGGAAGATGATATGACAACCACAACAAAAATCAAAGAGAACAAGTCACCACTATGAAAGCATAACCGCTCATCCATTCAGTCAGTCAATGACACACACACACACACACACACACACACACATACACACACACACACACACACACGCGCGCGCGCAC
>JADBJO010000033.1:535000-537500 GCA_016801955.1 Conus betulinus | reverse complement strand
GGACGCGAACTCTAACACCGATTACTTCCCTTGCAGATTTGGAACATCGTCTCTTTATTCCCATGCCAATTAACCCTTTGGGCGCAATATAACAGACTGAAATAAAGAGGCACCAAAAACCAGCCGGATGGATCTCAGTTATGATTAACTCTGTGCACCAAGTCGTGAACGCGGCGATGCAGAGCAACGGTTTGAACGTGTGGCGTTTTGCCGTGGGTATTACACTATGTGACATGACTGTAAGAAAACAGCTTCGCAATACTCGTTGCCTACAGGGCGTGCGCCTCCTAGTAACGCGTTTTTTTTGTTTGTTTGTTTTTTTTTTTGTTTGTTTTTGTTTTTTTTTTTTTGTTTTTTAAGCTGTAAACACTGTCATGTGACACAGGCCTTAGAAACAAATGACTGTTTGGGACATTTTAAGCTGACCTGAATGTGACTTCTTACATTTTATATGGGCCCAAATGCTGAAGTATTCCCACATAGACGGAATCGTGCAGCTGCTTTTTATTTCAGATGCAAGGGGTTCTGAAATGTTACTTCATATGGAATTTACCGATAACATAGTCTTTAATCTTCGATGGAGGTAAACCTGAAATGCACTTTTTAACTGAGGTAACTGGTATATATATATATATATATATATATATATATATATATATATATATATATATATATATGAACCGTATCTTAATGGTAAGACGCCTGTGATACACTTTGAGATGCAAAGGAACCCATTAAATGCACCAATTTTGGATGGAAGGAAACAGAAATTTACATTTGCCCCGCATCTTATGCCCGAACGTAAAATGTTCGCGTGGTAGTCAGAAGTCCATTTCTTACGGCCATGTTCCCACAGTATGGAGCGAACCGGCTTCCCTCCACAGCATATTGACTTAACACATTCCTCTAGGCTTAAAAAAACTGACCTTTTTCATCAAGTCTAACTCGCAAACGGTTCATAATGACCATAGCTTTGCGTGGTTTTCACCTTTTCAATGTGTGTGTGTGTGCGCGCGCGCACACGTGCGTGCGTGTGTGTGTGTGTGTGTATGTGTTCGCCCGCGCTCGCAGCAGCGACACGCATGCGTAGGTGTGTGCATACAAGCGTGACGGCATGTGCGCAGCAGCGGAAGGGGGTTAGCACTGGGCAGGATGATTTGAGAATTGATTTTCCTTGTTTCTCTTGGTGTACTGCGCTTGGAGCGAGTGTACACGCGTGGGTGTGTCACAGTGTGGACACAAGCGTGATGGCATGTGCGAGACAGTGACAGGGGGCATGAATGAGAGCACTGACTGACAGTTGATGTTTCTTTTTTGTCTCGTAACGATCTTGAAACAGATTATGTGAATCATCTGCGACGTAAATTCAAACTATCATTTCAGACGAAACTGCGATGTAAATTCAAACTATCATTTCAGATGAAAGGAACGTGAAACAAATGCTATTTTTGTAGGTTCAAATACGTAAAATATACAGGAAAAAAACTCTTGCGAGTGCATGTATGTGTATATGTGTGTGTGAGCACGCGCGTGCAGGCATGCGCATGTATGTGTATTTGCAGTGTGTGTGTGTGTGGTGTGTGTGTGTGTGTGTGTGTGTGTGTGTGTGCACGCGCGCGCGTGCGTGTGTGTGCACGCGAGCGAGAGAGTGTGTGTGTTAGAGAGAGAGAGAGAGAGAGAGAGAGAGAGAGAGAGACAGAGTGAGATATGCCTGCCTCTCTCTCTCTCTCTCTCTCTCTCTCTCTCTCTCTCTGTGCGCGCTGCGTGCGTGCGTGCGTACGTGCGTGCGTGCGTGCGTACATGTGTGTGTGTGTGTGCGTGCGTGCGTGCGTGTGTGTGTGTGTGTGTGTGTGCGTGCGTGTGCGCGCGCGCGCGCGCGCGTGCGCTTGCGTGTCGTGTCCGCAGCGCCCGCGCCTCGCGGATCGCGCTTTTCGGGCGTGTCTGACGACACGAACACGCAAGCGCACGCGCGCTCGCGCGGATCGCCACTGCATGTTTATAACACACACACACACACACACATTTACGCACGCACGCACACATCATTTACAGATAATGACATGGTGACATCTCAAAATGGGCAAACTGAGACACGAATTCTCGCAAATATGAGACTGCAAAATAATACATGCGAAAAAGAACCTTTTTTTTTTTTTTTTTTTTTTAATCCGTTTCGAACGTTGACCGCAATAGCTGTGGTTGAAGAAGCGTAAGAAAGCCGATCCGGAAAGCTTTGGGGATTGAACGAATCGGGTTTGTTGTTACTCGTTCTTGTTCTTAGTTTAAGACACCTTTTTTTTGTTTTTGTTTGGGCATCAGAAGCGGATTAGGTTTTCGAGAGAAGAGGGCGCCATTTTCACGGCACAGGGAAGCTCCTGCAGGTTTAAGAGGACTGGAACACGCAGACAGGTAAGTATTAAGTCCGTCTAAATCTTGAAAAGCGTTTTTAGTTATCTGCCACAGGTGGCCGTAAAGAAGAAACAGTTTTAATGCCGATTAA
>JADBJO010000033.1:510000-515000 GCA_016801955.1 Conus betulinus | reverse complement strand
CCCCTTACAGATTTCCAAACATCGTCTACTGCAACGTCTTTTGTCCACCAATCGTAAGAAAACTTTTCACAGATTTCGGCGAACCCTACTAACATTCAGCTTCCCCCCCTTCCGCCCCCTGACTTCTTCCCGTCACTACATAGCCTGACATATACCCTTCACCCGACATGAATATCTGTTACCTTCCCACAACCAACGGAAATATGGAAGAAGCACAGGAGGGGAAAACCAAGAACGAGGTGTAAATGATTAGTTATCTTTTTCTGTTTTTTTCCCCTTCTGAAATCCACTTCATTCTGTCTTCTTAAACATACAGGGTGAATGTCTTCAAAAGTCGGAGATCAAAAAGACCATTTCTAATTGTGCTCAAACATGAATCTCGTCCCAATGCACCAAAAACAGAAAGGTTCTCGTAGGATACATTACGTTTTGTCACATCAGTTTCACCCGAGTTTATCATCACGAAACCTGACAAACGTTTTCCTAAAGCTTCCCCCCCCTCCCCTTCCCCCCCCCCCATGCCTTCCTCCCCATGATCCCCCTCCCTCCCCCCCCCCCCCTCCCCCCCCCCCCCCCCCCCCCTCTATTCCCTTCCCCCCCCTCCCCCCCCCCCCCCCCCCCCCCCCCCCCCCCCCCCCTTTACCCCCCTTACCTCCCTCTCCCCCCCCCCCTCCCCCTTCCTCCCCCCCCCCCCCCCCCCCCTCTCCTCCCCCCCCCCCCACTCCCCCCCACCCCCCTCCTTCCTCCCCCCCCCCCCCCCCCCTCTCCTCCCCCCTGCCCCCCCCCCCCCCCCCCCCCCCCCCCTCCTCCCCCCCTCCCTCCCCCCCCCCCCCCCCCCCCCCCCCCCCCCTCCCCCCGCCCCTCCCCCCCCCCCCCCCCCCCCACTCCCTCCCCCCCCCCTCCCCCCCCCCCCCCCCCCCCCCCCCCTCCTCCCCCCCCCCCCCCCCCCCCCCCCCCCCCCCCCCCCCCCTCTCCTCCCTCCTCCCCCCCCACCCCCCCCCCACCCCCCCCCCCAACCTCCATTCCCTTCCCGGACACCTTAATTCAGCTCTGGCGGCCGTCATTGAAGGATTTAATAGTTATTTTCTGACGTTATCTATTTAATCATACCTCTCCTCCCCCCCCCCCCCCCCCCCCCCCCCCGCCTCCTCCCGTTACCTATACCTGACAACCCCTTCCTGTTGAAATCCTCTTGTCGTTTTCATGATTGCTGAGGACTTGCTCACTTGCACTTATCTCCCCATTATTAATTAATTTCCGTTGCTCGTTTTTTTTGTTTGTTCTTGTCCTGGCCGAAGACCAGTATGTCGAGCTTCGTTTCTCTGCTCAAAGCTGTACATTGGATCGGCGCCTAGCAATGAGGTAGATCCAGTGGTCCGTTCTTTTCCTGTGCAAGCACGGGTCATGTCATCCTTGATTTGTCAGTGATGTCATCGGCAAAAATCCTTGAAAGCAAATGAAATGATTGGTGGTGGGAGTTGTTCAGTTGATCTGCATTTAGTTTGATTTTGAATTAAAGCTAAATTTCATGCTGAGCCTCAAAACGCTGATATGGATTAGATACTACACTACTACTACTACTACTACTACTACTGCTACTGCTACTGCTACTGCTACTACTACTGCTACTGCTACTACTGCTGCTGCTACTACTGCTGCTGCTGCTGCTGCTACTACTACTACTACTACTGCTACTGCTGCTACTACTACTACTACTACTGCTGCTGCTACTACTACTACTACTACTACTACTACTGCTGCTGCTGCTGCTGCTGCTGCTGCTGCTGCTACCACCACTACTACTGCTACCACCAACATCACCACATTTACTACTACTACTACTACTACTTCTACTACAACAACAACAACAACAACACTACTACTACTACTACTACTACTACTACTACTACTACTACGACTACTACGACTACTACGACTACTACTACTACTACAAACAATGATAATGATAATGGACATTTATGTAGCGCTGTCCGGAGGCCAAGGTGTTTTACAGTACATGCAAAAATGTGAACAAAGTAAAAAAAGTAGCACAAACAAATTACGTGATAGATTATACAAACTTGCAATAATTCTATGATCATGCAATGTATTTCCATCACTTAAGACATAACAACATATTGAAATGCACGGACTGCTCGCACAAACTTGCCTTACTTATCAACACAACATGCGGAAGGCGCGTTTCTATGAACACCGGTTTACAGCACACACACACACACACACACACACACACACACACACACACACACACACACACACACACACACACACACACATACACATGCACGCACGCACGCACGAACACACACGCCCACACACGCACGCACGCACGCACGCACGCACGCAAACACACACACACACTTTATCTTTTTCAAACTGTCTCATTCACATCCACAGACAGACAGACAGACAGACAGACAGACAGACACACACACACACACACACACACACACACACACACACACACACACACACATGCACACACACACGCATGCACACAGACACATGGACACACACACACACACACACACACACACACACACACACACACACACACACACACACACACACACACACACACACACACACACACACACACGCGGAGATAGATAGATAGATAGATAGATAGATAGATAGATAGATAGAGAGAGAGAGAGAGAGACAGACACACAGACAGACAGACAGACAGACAGACAGACAGACAGACAGAGAGTCCTTAAGTAATACAAGCATGCGCGCACACAAAGACATACATATATACGAAAGGCAGAAACAGAAAATCCATTGGGAGCTATCTTAAAAGCTTGCCTGAAAAAGTGGGTTTTCAATTACTGTTTGAAGGTGAGAAGAGAAGAGCAATGGAGGAGGATAGAAAAAAAGGAGTATATTCCAGAATTAGTTGATTAAGCGCGCAGAGAGTGCGTCCACCTTGTTGTCTTTTTGTTAATGTAAGGGGATTGCAAAATATCCTATCGTCAGTAGAAGAGCAAAGTATTCTGGATGAAAGTAAGTTCTTTTTTTTTTATCTAGCTCGAATGAACACAGATGAAACCTTTCCAGCAACGATCTGAAAACATAAAGAGCATATTTTGTATTGAATTCTCTGTTCTACTGGAAGCCAGTGGAGTTCTTTTAAGAAGTGGCTTGATGTGCGTGGTTCCCTGAAACCTGAAAATGACCTGGCAGCAGCATTGTGGACCAGTAGGAGTGGTTTTGTAATCATCAACATATGGTCGGATAGTAGGGAATATCAATAGTCCAGTCTGGACAGGGTGGGAAAACTTACTAGCATTTTTTCAGTGTCAAAAGTGATATACTAGAGGATGGCACTGATGCCTCTGATTTCCATGTTTTCATAACTACTGCTTTTAATGTCAGATCGTCATCAAATAGAAAGCCAACATTTTGAACTGCGTGCGAAAATTCACTGTCGACGCTGTTTATTTAAATAGTGTTCTGAAGAAAAGAACAGTGCTGGCAGAAGCGCGGCATTTGAGAATGTAATAGCCTCTGTTTTATCATTATCAAATTTCAGTTTGCTCTGTTCCGACCACATTCTCACTTCCTTAAGGAAGTCTTGATGTGTTTCAGCTAGTTTTCCGTGGTTCAGACGATTCAGTGTCCCAGGACAAGATCGTCTTTTGCGCATTAAAAAAAATAGTCTGTTCACAAAAGCAGGACGATTTCCATCTATTTAAACGGCAGTTGTAAGCCCCAAACTCTCACCTTGCACTTAAGCGATAAACTCTTCAAACGTGTCAATATTTCGACCATATAAGAACAAAAGTGAAACACTTGTCAAGCTGGTTGTCATACAGCCTTCTTCAAGGCGCATGGGTGCAACCTGATGCCAGTTATTTATTTAGTTATGTGTTTGTCGTCGAGGCTCTTGCATAGTTGCTGGTATTCCCTTCCCAGAGCTCTGACAGTCTCAAGTGTAATGTTTCACCCAATACTGACTGATGATTCGCCTCTGTTTTGTTCGCCTCAGTCTGTTTTATGTGCACTAAACGTATTGGTCAGGTTACGCGATTCACCAAAGTGTGTGAAGTACCTGCAAAGGGTGGTTATCAAGATATTAAAATGTGTATACCTGTTGTCTGCCCTTGCTATCTCCCTTGACTCGCGTGCCCACGCGTGCGCGCGTATGTGTGTATGTGTGTGTGTGTACGCTCGCGCGCGAACGTGTTTTGTGTGTGTGTGTGTGTGTGTGTGTGTGTGGTGTGTGTGTGTGTGTGTGTGTGTGTGTGACACGACCAATGACCACTCAGCACGATTGTACCGTATTTGGGGCAAAGTGACGGATGTGTGGGAACAAGACGTGTGATCGGGTGGACTAAACGTGGTGCATTGTCTTCTGATTGGTAGAAAGAAGCGTCAGTGGCATTCTCTCTCCAGGGGACAGTCTGGGCAGGAGACCTTGCGCTGGGAAGCAGTGAAACACGAGGATCTGGCATCCGAGGAAATTCACTCTGGAGTAAAATTGCTCGCACGAGGATTTTTTCCCCCCCTGGCAGGCAAAATTTACTCTCCTCATGAAAAAGTTCAGCCCACACGAATTTCCTCTCAAGATAAATTAGATTATTGTGCCTTTTCTGAGATTGTGTCTGTCCGTTTCTCTCTCTCTCTCTCTCTCTCTCTCTCTCTCTCTCTCTCTCTCTCTCTCTCTCTCTCTCCAATATGTGTGTGTGGTGTGTGTGTGTTGTGTGTGTGTGTGTGTGTGTGTGTGTGTGTGTGTGTGTGTGTGTGTGTGTGTCTCTATAAATCATTTCTGTCACATTATGTCTCTCTCTCTCACTCTCTCTCTCTCTCTTTCTCTCTCTCTCTCTGTCTCTCTCTCTCTCTGTCTCTCTCTGTCTCTCTGTGGTGCGCACATGTGTGTTTTCGTTTCTTTTTCCGAATGTACATTACTCCTTAATTGTAGCCTTATTAATTAGGTAATATTCATAGCAATCATGTTTCGTCGTGTCAGCTTGTTC
>JADBJO010000033.1:407500-495000 GCA_016801955.1 Conus betulinus | reverse complement strand
GTACAGACAATGCATGGGTAGGGAAGAAGGAAGAAGGAATTTCGTCGAGCCGGAAAAGCTGTTCGATCTTGTAAAAAAGGGCATTGATATAACATCGCATAGTATCAGTCAAGATTGTAAACATAAATGATGCATTGTTGAATTCCAATTGCCTAATCAGAGGAAAGTATGTTCAGCGCTTTTAATTTTTCGTCTTTTGTTAGAGATACAGCTGGATGGAGTAGCTTTGCTGCACGTCTATGGAGAGAATTCAGCCTTTTTTGTGGACATCACTACTTCCGTCCCACACTGTTGAAGCGTATTTGATATGTGACATTATGTATGCGTTGAAGAAAAGTTTAAGCACATTACTGTATGATGTAGCGCTTTAATTGAGATAACACAGGAAAAGGTGTTTTGAGACTACCTTGCATACGTTATGAGATGATGAGACTGCCATTTCAATCCTTTCTTCGTTAACCCTAAAACACGATGCTCATCTACCTGCTCGATAGAAGAGCCATTCAACTGAAGTTTTAGGCAAAGAGGAGTCAACTGGTGTTTTTGGCGGGTAGCTATAATCATAGATTTGGTTTTGGCTGGGTGTATGACCATTGAGTTTGAATGACACCAGTCTGACACGTCGTTTAGACTTTCCTGGAGAGAAGTTTCTATTGTCTGTAGATCACTACCATTCGTTTGGAGTGACGAGTTATCAGCAAATAAATCTGTCGCAGCATTTTACCAAAGAAATAAATTAATTTTTGTATTGCGTTGTGGCGAATAGACAATAAATTGGTCATGTTTGGCGCTGAAAATAGGGGGTGGAGGGTGAGGGTGGTTAGGATCCTTCACTTCCTTTTCAATAATACTGCGTTTCAAATATTATATCATACTAAAATTCAGCTTATTTTTAGTTAAAAATGAGATCAAAGTATTACATTACATTAAATGAAATAGATTTATTTTAACATATCTTTCTCACGAGAGCGATTAGACTATCTGCATAGTTATGATTCTAGCGTCAAAATGGCTGACGGACTGTGGGAAGACAGAGATGTTAGATTTGACATCAGCTCTCAGTAAGTAAATACGCTATATTCTAAAAAGATTCTCTCTCTCTCTCTCTCTCTCTCTCTCTCTCTCTCTCTCTCTCTCTCTCTCTCTCTCCTGTGGATAACTAATAGGAGGATCGCTTTCTAAGTGTCACTGTGTGATTGGTGTTACTTCCCCCCGTAATTAAATCTTTTGGGATTTTTTTTTTTTTTACATGAAAGAGGAAGAAAAGTGGAAAGTTTCTCAGGCATGGTAACTTTGCTTTGCACATTAATGAAGATAAAAAAAAAAAAAAAAAAAAAAAAAAAAAAAAAAAAAAACAAAAGAAAGAAAGAAATGTTAAAAAGAATTTGCAGGCAATGTGGCATCATTACAACACTTTGGATTCATTGAGCTGCCCCCCTTTCATCGATTGTGATCAAGACAACTATTAGTGAGACAAAACAATAGAACAAATTTCAGAAGGGAAACATATTTAAGTTTGGTTTCCCAACAAAACAGTTATTTTCATCAGTAAAGGGCAAAGCAGATTTTTTTTTTCTGCTCATGTGGAATCACAATTAAACACCATCGGTTTGACTCAGCTGAACTGTACTGTAGAGTCTCTTACTGTGGGTAGATGCTTGGCATCTGCACTGACAAACACTCTGTCAGCTGCTAGCACTGGGATTTACACTAAGTATATTTATGATTTACAGAGTGTCAGCATGACAGTCAAAGAGCAAAGGCGCTGAGAGTGAAAAATGAGGAATCAGAGATAATAAAGAAAAAGGCTTATGATACCAATGTTATCTGTGTGTTAAGGCAGATGCGCATGCGTCCTGGGGAAAAGGTCATTGATCGACTTGATGCAGTGGAGGATACAAAAGGCAACAATGGAGACAGAGGTTTGTGAGGGAACTTCTTTACAGCCTTACTTCAGTCATTGTATTTTTCTTTCTTTCTGTTGTTTCTTTCCTTTTTTGTCTTTAAATTATGCAATTTTCATAGTTCCAGAAAGGGCCCGTTGTTGACATATATATAAGCTCTTACGCTAGTTATATCCCAACAGCTATGCAAGAAATGTTGCTACCTGTAGCCCAAGGTGTTTATTACTTTTAGCCGTCAGAAAATACAACCAGTGTATTCAGAATCTTAAACTAAGCCTGTCTTATGGAAGAAAGAGATATAAATCAAAGAGAAGATGCACGGAGAAGCAGGGACAAGGAGAAGGTACAACCAGTGTATTCAGAATCTTAAACCAAGCCTGTCTTATGGAAAGAAGAGATATAAATCAAAGAGAAGATGCAGGGAGAAGTAGGGACAAGGAGAAGGGAAGATGGGGCAGGAGAGCAAGAGAGAGAGAGAGAGAGAGAGAGAGAGAAGAGATTAAATATTTATTTGTTTATTTACTTTTATATTTATTCATTTACTTATGTTTTTGCTGCCCCATCTTCTGTGCAACCTCAGTGGCATTGGACCCACGTCATTCATTCAAACCCCATGTTCAAAGCCACAGCCTGGCCTGGCCCTCTATAACTCCAGCACCTGCAATTCATAAGGAACAGACACTATCAAGTTGTCATGTAGAAAACCCACCAGAGTAGACACTGGGCTGCTGCTGAGTCACGTTAGTGGTGTTCAGTGATGCCTGTCCAATTCCAGCATACACAGGACTCTACCTACTAAGCCCCTTACTGACAACAATTATTGCTTAGTTGTGGAGCTAGCATGAGTGAACGCTCCCTCTGGTGGGGCGCCATTGTGTCTGACCAGTGACAGTCTCCTTGAATTTGCTGATACCAATGACCTCGACAGAACCAACCAAGGCCACAGGCATGAAGAGGCAATAGAATCTTGGAGTCAACCA
Source organism: Conus betulinus (assembly GCA_016801955.1). Lineage (NCBI taxonomy): Eukaryota > Metazoa > Mollusca > Gastropoda > Neogastropoda > Conidae > Conus > Conus betulinus. Next base: position 492,116 of record JADBJO010000033.1, on the reverse strand, counting down.
TAAACCTGCTGTGTTGAACTGAAAATTTGAGCAGCGCTGTGAAAGACTCATCCGTAACTTAACGATTGAGTGGATGAAACTCACTATGTGGTGCCAGTCTTCCCAATTAAGCCCATAACAAACTCAACTCGGGCAGGAGATGATTGGGGCAGGAAAAAAAAATGGTTTCCCTTTAAAAAAAAAAAAATAACGCCCCTTTTCAAAATCTGAACTCTACTTACCATTATCTTGCTTTGTTTTACAGGTTGTCTTATTGTTACCAATCTGCGGATAATCTGGCACTCACTCGCAATTCCACGAGCAAATCTTTGTAAGTATTTAAGAGCTCATGCATTCACTGTTTTTCATACTCTTCAAAACTTCTCAGATTGTGATATGATTCTTTGTTGTACTTGTAGCTATTGTCCAGTAAACAGCATATTTTTTTTTTCGCTGTAGTCTTTACTCAAGTGTTTTTCTCTTTTACAGTCTAAGTTAATATGTTTTTCTAGTGTACAGTATTTATCTATATCTTTATACAGGCATACTCAAAGAAGTGTAAGATTTCCAGACTTGTTTTTACTTATTCAGGAGTGATACTTTGTGTGTGTGTGTGTGTGTGTGTGTGTGTGTGTGTGTGTGTGTGTGTGTGTGTGTGTGTGTTCAACATTTTGGAAATTTTTGAAACTGTGTACATTTGTTTTCACCCATTACTGCTTGACTTGTTAAAAACATATCAACCTGCAATCTGTTGCACACTTGGTCTTCGGATGAGAATATTTGTTTTTGTTGTTCTTGATGACTGTGGCCAGTCTTACCAGAAACACTTACCTGAGGTGCTAAAAAAGAAAGTGTTAACCTTGTGGTGCTGTCCTGATATGACATTTTATTACTTCCAAGGCTGTCAGCTCCATATTCTAATTTGAACAAAGCCATTTTAGTTATCTTTGTTGTACAGTATGTGAAATAGCTATGTGTCCCATAGTTATTGACGATTTTCAGCAGCATCAGTGATGAATATTTCCTAAAAATGCGCTTTGAGCTCTTGCGAGATAAAGCACTCTATAAATATCCTTTTACGTTACATTTAAAAAAACGGGGGTAAAACTTAGCGCCAAAAACTCGTTTCCAAATTTTCAGGGGGTCACACTTTATAATTGCTATATAAATGTACTGAAAACAACGACAACAACAACAACACACACACACACACACACACACACACACACACACACACACACACACACACACACACACACACACACACACACACACACACACACACTCACACACATATTTGTGCATAAGATTTTTATCACTAAATATGTACTGAAAGTAAATTGCATATATGGATCTACATGTTGAGACCATCAACTTTTCAAGTGGATAACCATTCAGTATCAGTAAATGTAGGGTGTTTCCTGTCATACTTATTGAAAGGTTCTACACTGTTCTAGAAGAGAACGATTTGTATTGAAGTGAACGTCTAGAGCAGTTTTTTAAAGTGAACTGGAAATCACTACACACAATGAAATGTGATTTTGGAATGGGAATTCAACTAGCAGCTTGTGCTGATCCTGGAAAGAATGCTAAAAATGGAGCAAAAACTGAATCTGAACCAGAGATAAATTGAGATGATATTCAGCATCTGGTAAGTCTAGGAGATCAAGACTGTTTGTCTTTTCTTTCAACTTCTTGTTTTCCACCTAGTTGCGCGCATTTGATTGGGCTCTGTAGGGGCTAAGATCAAATAGAACAGGCAGCATGGGCTGGTTGCATGCTAGATCTCATATCTGTTAAAAAAAAAAAAAATGTGGCAGTAATAAACATGTACCAAATACATTTGCATTTCTGCTGCTAAATATTTTAAGTATGTCAGAAGGATAAACATATATTTATTCTTTATTTTAGATTATGTTCTTAAACATTTTGTCTCTGCTTCTTAATCCATTTGTAATTTTCTCCCTCCCTCCCCCCCCCCCCCCCCTTTTTTTTTGTTTTTTTGTTTTTTTTTTTTACAGCAATTGGGTTCAACTGTGTGTGATCAACATATCAACAAGGACAGCTCAGTCTGTACGTATCAGTCAGCAGTTTGAAGAGTGGTAGTTGAAATCAGGATAGGGCAATGACAAATGTAAAAGTTAATCTCTCTTCCACTTCTAACTCTTACACAAACACACAAAGGCACTCTCACATACATGCGTGCATGTTTATCTGCACACACACACACACACACACACACACACACACACACACACACACACACACTTGCAAACTCACATACACACACACACACTCTCACTCACTCACTCACTCTCTCACACACATACAAGCACACACAAACACACACACACACACACACACACACACACACACACACACACACACACACACACACTCACACACATATACTGTGGTCTACACATGCATTATTTATGTCTGCCAACTTGCGTTTTTTGTGAGTTCTGACTGCTTTATGATTTATCATTGAACAGCAAGCAAATTGTAATGGTTCCATGATGCAGTTAACATTTGGCAGTTTAGGTTGCTCTTCTCTTCATGTACATGTATGCATTTGAACAGAAGTTTTGATTTTTCTTTTGTATGTCACAATTTATGGGAATCAGATCACACACACAAACGCATGCTTGCAAGCACGCACGCACATGCACACGCACACATGTTCACTCTGTGTGTGTGTGTGTGTGTGTGTGTGTTCAGGAGAGACCTGAAGTGATGCAGGTATACAGCACGCTGTAATGTGTTTTCAGTGGGTGGTGGTCTGAGTACTGAATGCAGTGGGCCTAGTTGCATCACATGATATTAGTGTAGGTAAAAACAAAAAAAAGTTTTGCTGTCTCACCTTCAGGAGCCCTCTCAGTGGCACTGCTCCCAAATGAATCATTCCCACTTCATCATGCATAGCCACACTCGGGTTGATCCTGTTAGGGCCTCCAGCTCTGGCATTCCACTTGGAGCAGTCTGCATTTGGTTTCTTGGTTAAAGCTGCTAGTACAACTGACATACCTCTTGTGAGTTTAAAACAGGTCGTCATGTCTCAGGTGAGGATTTGCATATCATCCTTTTTGATATTCAGGCATTTGTTTTGACAGATAAGTATGAGAAAAAAGGAATTTTATTACTAAAATTAGTTTTACGATATACTTGCCTGTCCAAAGACTAGAATGCCCTTTCACCTCCCTGCTGAGCATGGAAGAGGTGTGAAAACTAATCGAGTTGTGTAATGGCATAATATTGTGAACTCAGTAAAGACGATCACTCTGATGCCTATCTAGGGATTGAGGTGATGTTAACTTTTCTGCTCTCCTGTTCATTTTGTTGTTGTTGTTGTATCCTAATGTTTGGTGATGTTCCACACGAAGTGAGGATAAGGTATTTTTTTTTAACAAGGAAGTTATATTGTAAATAACTACTTTTAGTAGTAAAATTCCTAATTATGGTATGCTTTTGCTGCCTCTTATCGATTGAACACATTTTCTCCCCAGAAATTGAGAGGAACAGTGGAGGCTTTATATGTCTTATGCAAGTGCAACAACACCCGATTTGAGTTTCATCTTCACAAATCTGGTGAGTACATTTCTTCTTAGTAGAGTGGTAGAATCATTAATACATATGTATATGTAGAAAGCATGTATTTTTGTGTCTTTGCATAGGAGTGCATGTGCGCACATTTATGAATGCATTTATGATTGCATATATGTGTGTTGCATTTGTTTGTCTTAGCCCAAGCGTTTTTAAAATTGTCTTTGGTATGTAGAAGAATTCATGCTTTTCTTAATGCAAAAATTTATGATCGCATATATGTGTGTGCATTTGTTTATCTTAGCCCAAGTGTTTTAGAAGCAGTCTTTGTCTTTGGTGTGTAGAAGAATTCATGCTCTTCCTAACTTTTGTAAGGCAGACACAAAGCGGTTTTACTCATTTGCTACTCATACATTACACAGATAGTGAGTGAGTGAGTGTGTGTGTGTGTGTGTGTGTGTGTGTGTGTGTGTGTGTGTGTGTGTGTGTGTGTGTGTGTGTGTGTGTGTGTGTGTGTGTGTGTGTGTGTGTGTGTGTGTGTGTGTGTGTGTGTGTGTGTGTGTGTGTGTGTGTGTGACGATTTTCAATGCATGCAGGACAGGGCGCAGACCTGCTATTGAAAAAATAATTCACATACATTCTGGCTTCCTGCATGCATGAATAAAGCCCAAGCAAGTTTGTTCCTGAAAATGAAAAAAAAGTAAAAATATAGACATTGGCTGAAAAAAGAGAGAGCATCATTATGATTATTCTCTGTCTTTATTCTACATTGAACTGACAACGGTATGTCATTAATTATGACTGTTAAAAATCAGTCACCTTTGTAATCATTTATTAAGAATTTTTTTCCCTTGAATTTTTGTGGTGAGTCTGGCGGTGTATTTTCATTAAAATATGTTGATTGTTCTCTCAGATTCCAGGGTCCCCAAGACTCTTCACCTCTGTGATCTCAGTACTACGGTAGGTCTTAACATTGCTTTGAACATGCTTTTAGGGCCAGACTAATTTGTAGGAAAAGGAAAGATTAAAAAAAAAAAAAGAGAACTGTTACTGAAAGCAGCTGAAAAGCTTTTGTTTTAAATGCAGAATGATAGCCAGCCACCGTAGAACGTATCAGTATTGTTAATGGTAAAAGCAGCTGTTTTTAAATGCAGGATTACAGCTGATTGCCATAGAGTGTATCAGTTCTGCTACTGGTGAAAGCAGCTATTTAAATGCAGGATTACAGCCGGGGAGTGTACAGCTGTCATGGTGCAGCTGTTGTATAGCAGGTATTACAGCCGGTTTCCCTGGAGTGTATATGGTTCTGTCAATGGTGGAGCAGCTGTTGTAAATGCAGGATTACAGCCGGTTTCCCTGGAGTGTATATCGGTTCTGTCAATGGTGAAAGCAGCTGTTGTAAATGCAGGATTACAGCCTGTTTCCCTCGAGTGTATATCGGTTCTGTCAATGGTATGTTGTAAATGCAGGATTACAGCCGGTTTCCCTGGAGTGTAATCTGGTCTGTAATGGTGAAAGCAGCTGTTGTAAACTGGAACATCACCAGATTCTTACAATTCTGTTTAAAGACTTTTTGGTCATAAATGAACACTCCTATTTTCAGACAGAATTTTAACCATTTCCCTGGCTTTTCCCCACTTGTGCCAGCCACATCTATGAAGCAGCTCTGGAAAAGGCTTACTATAGACTACTTGACTTATAGATGTAATGCCTGCATCACTATTGCAGTCATTAAAAATGCTTGTGATTTGGACTCAAAATTTTCTTTACTTGACATGTTATGGTTAGTTCATTTTAGGCTAATTGATAATTTAGGTTTTTTTTTTGGTTGTTGTATTTGCATATTTTTACCCAATATACATGTTTATAAGCAGAGTGAGGAATCAGCAGTGGTTGTATCAGAGACACATGTCAGGGTGTCATTGTTATGCATTGTCCAAGAGGTATTAGAGTTAACAAAGCCTTATTCACCAGCTGATTTATTCCAGTATCATTGAGGCAATGTTCATGCTACTATTAGCATTAGAGTGCAAGAATTAGCACAGAAGCTACACTTATCAATCCAGTCTATTCAAAACAGAATCCTATCAATGTATGATGTTTTTCTGCTCTGGTAATTAATAGAAATAGCATACTTAACAATTAATGCTTTTTTTCCTTTAGATTGAGGTATATGGGTATCTGATGGATGAATCTGGTATTTGAGCAAATGTATATGGTTGGCATGTGAATCCGAATGTTCTCTTGTGGTCCAGTGCGTACGAAACATCCAAGCTGTACCGTGACCTCAAAAACTACGTGGTGCATTGGTGCAGAACAAACAGCTGAGACTTCTTCCCCAGGAACAGGTGTACGACAAAGTCAATGGAGTGTGGAATCTGTCCAGTGACCAGGTAATGGAGTGCCAGGTGCCAGGTGCCAGTTACCCCATCAGTGCTCAGTTTCTGCCACCTCATGCCAGACGTCCATCCATGTTTATGTCCAAACATTTTCTCTGTCTGTTTCTCACATTATTATCACTCATAGGACAGTATGGCTTATAAGGAGCATGTACTTCATGCTTTTGTTCACCTAGATGATGGTGTTTGTCAGATACACACAGTCTGTTCATCCAGGTACTCGAGAAGGAAATGTCAGTGACAGATGAAAGTTTTATGTAAACAGAGATTCACAAATCAAGCATAATAAAGTTATCTTGCATCGTCTGCCCTGCCTTCTCTAACCTCACCCCCTCTCTACTCCCAAAAAAATGCAGGAAAAGAATAAACAAAATAATCGCTGTACATTTCATTTCTTTGTGTGTGTGTGTGTGTGTGTGTGTGTGTGTGTGTGTGTGTGTTGTGTTTTTACTTTCTTTTTAACACCAGAATGTACCAAAGGATAATTCATTTTTAACACTTTTTTGTATAATGTAGAATATGCAGCAGACAGATGCTATGCTTTTGATTGTTTGTTTGTTTGTTTGGTTTTATGAGGGAAAAAAAATCCAGAAGAAAGGAATAGGGTTCTGTTTTGGAAAAGTTGGAAGAATTTGCTCTGACACCTATGGATGTGTACTTTTGTTTTGATAATGTTGTGATACACAATGATTATGACCTGTATCATACTGCTTCACAAGAAACCTGCAACTCTGCTGGGCAGGGCAATCTGGGAACTTTCTACATAACCAATGTACGTCTGGTGTGGCATGCCAACATCAATGAGTCCTTCAACGTTAGCATTCCCTACCTGCAAATGGCAAATCTGTGTGTGTGTGTATATGTGTGTGTGTGTGTGTGTGTGTGTGTGCGTGCGTGTGTGTGTGTGTGTGTGTGTGTGTGTGTGTGTGTGTGTGTGTGTGTGTGCGTGCGTGCATGTGTGTGTGTGTGTGCATGTGTGTGGTGTATGTGCATGTGCATGTGTGGTGACAGCCCTGATATCCCTTTTGAGTCGACTGGGCTAAAAAAACATTATCTATCCAAGGAAAGGAGAAGGATCCGTGTGTGTGTGTGTGTGTGAGCTGTGTGCATGTGCCATTTGCGTATGCATTGATGAGTGTGTGTGTGTGCATGTGTGTCAGTGTGCATACATGAGTGCATGCATGTGTACGTGTGTACACATATGAGAGGTGCATGGATATGTAGGAGTGTGTGTGTACGTTAGAGAAATGGAGATAGAGAGGGTGAAAGCTTTATTATGCACTTAATGCTTTTGGTTAATGATGTTGTCACCAGCTTTCTACAATGCAAAAATGCAATTTTCACTGGCAAATTTCTCTCCTAGGTGTGTAGCTGTTGTGTGTGTGTGTGTGTGTGTGTGTGTGTGTGTGTGTGTGTTGTGTGTGTGTGAATGAATCAGGAGGAGAGGGGGAGGTAGTCAATCAACTATGTTTTAGTTAGATGTTTTGAAAAATGCTTATGCAAAGTATAGCTGTTTTGAAAATCTGTGTACATATACTGTGCAGAAAAATGTGAAGATCAGAGATTCCAAGTTTGGGGTGGCTCTAGTGGTGGAGACATCAACAATGGTAAGGCTTTTGTGTTGGTTTTTCTTTTTAAGGCAAGGTAGACAAATCTTGCTCCCATGGTCACAGATGGAGCAGATTAACTATCCTGTCAGGGCACTGAGGAGTATCTTCAGAGGACAGAGTTCGGTTCCTCTCTGATAAGCACTGGCATGACAGACTGGATGCCACCATCAGATTCCAGATGATAGGATCCTGGCTTAGGCATGTGATTTGTCAAACCCAAGTCTTTGGCGAGAAACCACTATCCCCTTGAGTGGATATCAGGGCCTGTGAAGTCCGGGCCGTCTCCGCCAGCTGCACCTTCTGGTGGATCTTCATGGCCGCCGACATAATAATATCAGGCAGCAGGCTAGAGATCACACACAATTTTGGCAGGTTTTAAGTTCAGTGATATGATGAAAGATACGGAATCTCCTGATTGTCTGTGGGACTTGGTAGCAGCTAACAGAGGCACATGTGTGTGGGTGAGCACACCTGGGAACTATATACCCGCGCTTTACATGCTGTGTATTGACTGTGCGCTCAGTGGTGCACTCCTGCACTGTGTTGATATGTACAAAATAGGGAAGGAGGGGTGGATCTGGTACTAAGCCATGTATTGACTGAGTGCTCCATGGTGCACTCCCTTACAAAATTGATTTGCACATGGTATTTGCATGGATCTGGCACTGTGCCACAAGTTTACTGAGTGTTTTGTGGCATGTTTCTTCAAGATGTTGATTAGTATAGAAGTGTGGGGGTGCCACTCCGCTTTGGACTGAATGCTTTATGGCACACTTTTTGCGCAAGTTTGATTATGTTCATTCACCACCGTTCACCACACCTGTACATGTGCAGAGCGGAGGTTATGTTCTGGGATTTCGCATTGACCCTCAGGAGGAGAAAGCTTCAGCAGTAACCAAGGAGATCCAGAACCTCCACCGCATCTACAGTGCCTGCCCTATCTTTGGTGTGGAGTTTGAAACCGAGGACAAGGTGTGTTTACATTACTTATGGCTCACTGTGTGTTGTTACGACAGCTGGAACTGTGGCATGAAGGCAACTGTTTGCAGAGACATTGTTAAGATGGTGGTTTGACCATGTAGTGGAGAAAGCAGTCAGAGAAGCTAAGAGTAACAAATCACACCTGAAACTTGAAAAGGGTCAAGAGTGATTTAGAACAAATCATTGGAACAGATAAACCATATTCAATATTCAATAAAATATTTCTCAAGTGCGAACAAAAGTTTGACAGTTAGTTCAATGGAATTGTGTGCTGAAGAAGATCAGAAAAAATAAGAGAAATAACGTTTGAAAATATATTAGTTACAAATCAAATTGGGGGAAAAAGTGAATAACGGAAAGGATATCATATAGCGTTATTTGTGTATTGTCCAAAAGATTTGTATTTCTGTTCTGTACTTTTACTCTTTCACCCAAGCCACAGTTCGAACCAAGATCAAATGGTCATCACACATGTAATAGTAGTTACACACTTTTTTGACTTAGAACAGGCTGTGATTTGTTTGGCCAACTACCATTGACTGTCATTTAATTGTCTCCCCTTGCTTTCAGCCCCAAACAATGGAGGAGTTGACGACAGAGGCAGTGCAAGATGACGTGGAAATAGAAAATGATCCCAACACTGACGCTTTTGCAGTAAGTACACAACTATCAACCAGATATTGAATAGAAAATGATCCCAACACCAATGCGTTTGCAGTAAGTAGACAACTGTTAATCAGCTATTGATAACATTGCAGTAAGTAAACAACTGTCAACCAGATATTGAATAGAAAATGATCCCCAACGTCAGTGCGTTTGCAGTAAGTAGACAACTGTTAATCAGCTGTTGATACCATTAGAACATGGTTATGTATATACATTTAAATCTTCTTTTTCATTGTCCTAACACCTTTTAAAGAGGACAAACAATATCAAAGATGGTCTGTTTAAGCATGGTATCCTCTAAACAAATTATTTTGAGAAAGTTTTATCCTAACTTTTGGATGTCTTGAAAGACAAGTAAAGATATTTTTCAGGTCAATCTGTACAGATTTTTTTGTCGCTATATCACTGTCAAATCTAGAGATCTTTGTGTTGCTATATCACTAGATAGAATATAGAAGAAAAAAATTCCTAATTTATCATCATTCAGCATCTGTACATTTTTTTTCTCTATATAAAATGATGAGTTGACTTTTGACTTGTCAAGAGATGACATTTATGTACTGACTTCAGAACCCTGCCCTTGAAGGAAGATGATCATTGGCCCAAATTACCTTAACTAGAAACAAATCCATGAAGTTTTTGTGGTATTACTAGAATCTGCTTTGTACAAGATCACATACTTAAGGCAAGCTCTTCATAACTCCAAGTCAAATTTTATGAAATAGCTCCCCAATATGGGAGATAAGAATACTGAAGCCAAAAGCCGATAAAGCAAAGGCATTTTGTGTAGGAGACTTAGAACTGTGATGCAACGAATGAAATTATTGGTCATGACAGGTCATGGGGGTCCTGTGATAAAGAGTTTGGCATCAGGGATCTCTACGCTTTTGCACTTACTAAGGAGCTCTTTGGTCTGCCTTTGGGACATCCATCCTCCATTGTATCCTATTTGCTGGTCTTGGACAGGAAGTCTTGATGTGAGACACATGCCCTTGCCTGGAAAGCTTACACCGCTTGACAAACATGAAGCGAGATTCCTGTTTGCAAGTTTATACTGCTTGCTACTGCATGACATAACCATTCGCCTTCTGTTCCATGTATGAGAAGAGGAAAAATCTTTCTTAAACATTTACCAGTGAAACCTGGATTTTACCCATTATAGCAGTTACACAGGCACCAAAAAACAAACATTCTTATCTCAACTTCTCTGCTCTAATCACACACCAAACAAATGTTTTGTCATAGTAGACCATCAGTGTACTGCAGAAGATTCTGTATTGCCCTCTGTAGTATTTTCTTGTGAAAAATTGAAAGTATTGAAATGCCATGCCCAGAGTAGAAATGAGCCTGATGGTAAAAGCATTGCGAGTCACTTGAAGATCCGCCTGGTTTTGTGTGCAGGCCTACTTTGCGGACGGAAACAAGGAGAGAGACAGGGACCCTGTGTTCTCAGAGGAACTGGGTCTGGCAGTGGAAAAGCTGAAAGATGGATTCACTGTTGCTGGACTGTGGGAAGTTCTGGCCTGATTTGGGTCTAAGAGGTTTCATTGTGTGCGTCAGAGTTTGGGCTGGGTGGTTTGCTTCTGTTCTTTCTTTTCTTTTTTTTTTTAAATATGTTTTGTTTCTGTTCATTTTAATGTTTTTCTTCCTTGTGTCAGATCTGATTTTATTTGCACTTATAGAAACTTTGTTACATCTTTGAATGCAAAATTTCAAGTGAAGGCCATGAAAGTGGATGAAAAATGAAAACATGTGCCCTTATTTCAGATACAAAACATTCTGCGTTTCACCTCTTTCATGACTGCATCTGATTTTGAATGCAACGTAATTGGACTAGTAGCCATTATGTCAGTCCCATCCAGCCTGAAGTCGGTATTAGCATCTCCAGAATTCAGCAAGTTACAATGGTTGTCTGTGAGTGTGTGCTGGAGGCCAAGTTCTTTTGCAGATGTTGCAGAATTAGATCATGGAGTATTTTTGTATAGGGATAGGCTTAGCCTGTTTAACATGAAGTGATTGTGTGCGTGCGGTGGTAAGTCAAAATAATCAGACTGTTTGATGTGGGGATGGTTGTTGTGTGGGTCATCCGTTTGTTGTTGCTTGTTTTAATATTGTTGAATGGCAGAGACTTGGTAGGAAAGTACAGTATAATGGGCTATCTGTATATGTTTGTGTGTATGTGTGTGTGTCTTTGTGTATGCATGCATGCGTGTACATGTACAATTGTGTGAAATTGATTTCTGATGTTGCATAGTTTGTGATAGACATGACATATCTATGTTGATATTGAAACCGTCCGTAAGATGTATTCTGTACCTGAATTCTGATGATGATGGTTATGATTGTTGTAAATAAAGGCAAAGGTTTCAAAGTGATGTGATTGCAGCTGGAAGTTGAAACGAGAGCAAAAACAGAATTACTCTGCCACCAAATGAATGAACAAACAAATTACAAAACAAACACAATGCGTTTCAACGTATTTGTTCTTCTTCAGGCAAGATGAATAACATCAGGCGCAAAATTAGTCTTGGGATAATGACCAAAACCACAGAATGAACCAGAGCCTGAAGGGGAGACAAAATGGGTCAAAACCACCATAATAATGATTGTAAATGAAATACAATAGTAATGGTAGTATAATCATATGATAATAATACTAACAACAAAGATAATAGCAATTGTAGTAACAAGGATAACACTACTAACAGAAGAAGAGGAAGGAGTGTATAGTCGCAATAAAATGGTTATTGTGAGCAATAATAATAGTAATGATGATGATTATTATGGTAAGAAAAAGGAGGAGAGGAGAGGAGAAGAGAGAGAGAAGAGAAAGAAAGAGAATGCTAATAACATTGATAATAATGAGGACAATTTCTATAGCCCCCATCCCAACATTGTAGGCAAATTGACTGTCAGTTCTTACCACAGATGTATGGCACAGTCAAAAGGAAATGCATATTGGGATGAAGTCATGTAGAGGCTATATGATCCATAAAATGCAAACTTGATGGTGATTTTGATGAATGTGATATCATTATATAAACTGTTATATTTTTCAAGCCAGTTCTTGTTCTCCAGTTTCATACAGGGATCACTGGGTGGGGATGAAATTACGTATATTTCCTCAAATCTGCTATACAATGCATTACACCTGATAACCATATGGAAATGGAGAGGGTTCAAGAGCCTAGTTGAGAGCAACTTAAAGAGGTTCTGAGCAAGAGATGAAAACAACAGGATATACACACACACACAGCCTGATGATGCATTCTGTAACCTTCACCATGCTTTCTGTACAAGTCTGTACCCACATACACACAAAACGTCTGTATATGTCTAGAACCATTAGAATGATTCTAATGACATTTCATGTACCTTTTAAAAATATAATTGTATTTACTCTTTGTTAGAAAAGTTTGATGTCCGTGCATCAAAAGGGAAAAAATAATCAGTTACTTCATTGAGCAGGGTCTGGTGGATCTACACTTTAAAGACTGGTCGTCGGATGACACCACAGTGCATCATATGTTAAAGTGTAGACTCTTCAGGACTATTTGATCAGTATGGGTCCATAAGAACCCATAGCATCTGAAGTGGGGGTAAACATAGTGAAACACACAATATAGCCAACGTAAAACAGGGTGACCAGCAATGTCTGGACTGTGTAGTTTAAAGTAAGATCTGGTGGAGGTTAATGTGTTGTTTTTCTCATCGTACTTGTGCACCTTACAACTTCAATAAAGATTCCATTTAGAAAACTGACACTCCTGTTGCTTCAAATTTTCGTGATGCCACAGACTGCTATGTACTAAACAAACTGCGCTGATTTATTTCGACCCTTTCAGAAAAAGACTCGAGTCCATTCAAGTTGGTGTAGCACAGATCTGACTGTAATATGGTGCATTTGTGTTCAGGTAAACTGATCAAGAAATACCTGAACAAAGATTATTACCTCTGCCAAGGCTACACATTACCTCTGCCAGGGCTATGCTTTCATTTATGGACATTGGTTGGTTTGGCAAAAAGATAATGCCAGGAGTACTATGCTTTCATTTATGGACATTGGTGGTTTGGCAAAAAGATAATGCCAGGAGTACTATGCTTTCATTTAGGTTTATGGACATCGGTTGGTTTGGCAAAAAGATAATGCCAGAAGTACAGAGCTGATTCTAACAAAACATGGTGGGAAGATGACGTGTGGCCGAAGTGCAAGTCATTGAATTTTGTTGTAGTGGATCCAGATCAAAGGGCAGTGATCCATACAGCAGGATTCTTATAGATTATTTCCACTGATACAGAGCAATGCGAAATGTGAAGTTACTCTTCAAGAATATCTATCACTGAAGTAATATGATTGCACTTCATATTTTCCATTTCCTATTGCAAAAAGTACATAAAAAAATTACCCCTCCGGTCTGTGCTTTCTTACCCTGGTTGAAAAGAATCAATTATTTTCACTCTCTCATTGCTTTGCTCAATGAATCATTTTCTTTTTTGGGGTGGGGGTGGCGAGAGAAGCTGCCTCTGTGATTCATTCTTGACCATAACAAGTGCTGTAAATCTCACTATTAAAAGTTTTTTTTGCATTGATCAAAGATGCACCCAAAAGTTTTCTGTATTTGACCCTCCTCTCCTCTTGACTCGGTGTCTTCAATGAAAGCTGCGGCTTCCAATCAGACATTCAGTTTAACATACAACTGGGGATAATCCATGCATAAACTTTTGGACTTTGATGCACAGATTTTCACACCAAGGGTTCCAGGGACCTACATTGAAAAAAATCCCAAACAAACAAACAAAATCATCATATTTCTTTTACCTCTCTCTTTTTCCAAAAATTGTTAAAAAGATTTTTTTTTTTGCAAATCTATTGGTTAAAAAAAATGCAAACTCGCAAGACATTCACAGACTTTTAAATATTCTGTTTCACTGACAAAGGTTGTCAACTGGTATCTTATTTGCAGTCCCTGATCCCCCCCCCCCCCCCCCCCCCCCCCCCCCCCCCGATCCAAAATCGTTCGTGGGATAGAAATAATCATGTGGCTTTGGTCACTGGCTTTCGTTTAAAAAAGGATTGACTACTGATCTCACTCATAAGATCAACAAGAGATTGAAACAAAATTAGAGGTATGGCCCTACTGTACCAAGGATTTGATCTATGGGACCAGTGATGGATAACCATCGTGGTTAAAAATCAGCAATTTAATTGCAAGATTGATACTTATCAAGAAAGATCTGAGAAGACAAAGAAAATTGCAGTTGATGCTTTAACAAATACTACTGTATCAATAAGAATATCTACTAAATTTTGCTGGAAACTCTGATTTCCCCAAAAGACCCCTCAGAATTCTTTGTTGTTACCGTTCCTTCTTTTTAAAGCTACAGAGGAATACTGATCCCGATTTCAGCATGCTTAAGATTTTATTAAGGATTTCTTTTACATTTTGACTTTTTGGTAGAGATTAAGATTTCTACAAAAGATTTTTTAAAAACTAAGTGTCCTTTTTTTTTTTTTTTTTTGTTTTTGTTTTTAGCTACAGAGGAACACTCATCTTGATTTCAGCATGCTTAAGATTTTTACAGTGGCAAAACATTATCTTGTTGATGCCTTCTTGTAATACAGAGAATGAATCAGTCTCTCATCACCAATCCTTGGAATAAAATAATTGTGATGACATGTTTTAAAGGCTTTCATGCATTTTTTTTTTTTTTTTATAGTCATGTGGAGTAGGACAGTTTTGTACAATGGAGTGTAAAATATTCTAGAGAGGTACAAGATACAGTCTGATCAATACTATGCAGGACACCACATACTGAGCCCTCTAATGATAACAATAATAATTCAAAATAAGAGCCAGACTGATGGTGTGTTCCTTCTGGATTATAAAAGGATGGGCCAACAAAATGAAAATTGTGTATAATGAGACAGCAGAATGGGACAACAGTTATTCCATAACATTCCATAGTCATTTCAGCTTGTGATTTGTATGACTTGTTCTACACAACACTTTTTGTTACAACTGACTCGAGCATGATGTCAGCCAGGCCTCACAGATACAGGCAAATGAGTTGTCAGAAAATTTGTGCCACAGTCTCAAAGTTGGAAGATCGACTGACCTTGCTATCGGCCCAGGGCTTTTTGAATCTTTAAACAGAACATATGAAACACAGCAGCTGCTGTTTTGAAAACTTTTATTTTTCTTCCTTTTGCTCTCACCAACAAATTTTACATCCACACAGAAGCACATAATCCCATGATTTGTCTTTTTCTATGATGTCCAACAGCCCTCCTCCCTCTCCCCAAGTCAATCAGCAACATACACAACAGGTAAAGATTTACTGCAGACAACAAGCTCACACCACTTTGTTCTAGAAAAAGCACCAAATGTTAAAAAAAAACAAAAAAAAAACAAAAAAAGTTTCCAAACCATTTATTTTTCTCTTTTTGCTCTCACCACAAATTTTACACCAAAACAGAAGCACATAATCCATCTTTTATCTTTTTCTATGACATCCACCACCACCCCCTCCCTCCAATCAGCAACAAGCACAACAGGAACATTCACTGCAGACCACAAGCTCGCATACAATCCAGTCACACACCTTGTTTTAGAAAAGCACCAAAAACAAATTAACAAACAAATACAGACCTGTGGAAAATCTTCAAGGACTGACTGTGAAACTCGCTGGACAAGTCTATTCACGGTGGTAAAAAACATGAGTGGTTCAACAGCACAGACATGCTTGGTTTTTTGGTAATACATTTTTTCTTTTCTAAACAACATTTCCCTTTGCTCTGCACTCTCTTGAGTAATTCATCAACCTTTAAATCAGTGAGCCCATGTCAAACAAAATCATACGACATAAATATAAACATACAGAGGGTCTACACACGCTACAACTTTCTATCTTCATTGTGATGAAATTTATGTTTTTCTGCAAACACTGTAAAAAGCTATGAATGGATATCACTTGTCCCCAGTGATGGTTCATATTTCAACACTGCTCAACATATGAACCAGTTCGTTTTTTTCTTCATTTTTCTCTCTGGGAACATGCTTATAACAATTTTTTTTTCAAGTCTAAACAGTCATGTACCCTTTTCAACGACAGTACATGCTGCTTTTCCCCCACACCACACAGAACAATAACATATCTTGATGATCTGCATATGCACTTAAGGGATTAAGCTAGTAGCAAGTATGCACAAACGTTGCCTGTGCAAATCGCCACATTTGACCCTCCAGCTGCTGCCTGGATCTGAACCATGGACCTCATAGGTCATAGGATGGAAGCCAAATACTAAGACTACTTGGCTATATTGCCTGGCAAATGTTCCTGGTAGATGTTGCCTGTAAATCTTGAAGACTTCTACACCTCTTACCTGTAAGTCCTGCAGACCATACTAAAATGGAAATAAAGCAAATTAGGCAAATTAGGTAATTACAACTAATTCTAGTCACTGAACAAGTACGTAGTGGAGGATTTATAGCGCAGGAAGACACTTCATCAATCTTAATGATGCCTTTTGCAAAGGTCTGTCATGTTAGAAGAAAGTTAGTTTCATCTTGTTCAGCAAAAACTGTTTCCATCACCTTTTAAAATATGCATGTATATTAAGGACAAAAAAAAATGGGTCTGGATTTCCATTTCGCCAAATGTGTCCAGCACACACACAAAAAACAAAACAAAAGAAAACACACACACACACAAAAC
Organism: Conus betulinus; assembly: GCA_016801955.1. Lineage (NCBI taxonomy): Eukaryota > Metazoa > Mollusca > Gastropoda > Neogastropoda > Conidae > Conus > Conus betulinus. The sequence continues at coordinate 475,222 of JADBJO010000033.1, read as the reverse complement.
AGCACTAGTGCTAGACTCGTGTACACAATCGTCTTGTGACAGGCCCATTGGAGCGACTGAAAGAGAAAACTGAAAAGTCTTCATGTGGTTCAACTATACAACCAAGTTGCTCTCTATCCCATCTCTTTCCTGCATTAAATACACACAATCAACACGTAGTCATGACGGCAAACTTCTTACCATGACATTCCAGCAGCTAACCCTACCTATATTAAGATTTTTTTGCCTGCTGGATCACCTTCAAAGTAGTATCCACTTGATGTTCTTGGGCAAAGAGTGTACAACATGTCTCTCGCATATTCTCAGTTATCGAATGGAATGAAACGAGATCTAAACATTACTAGGAGCAGTATAGGTAGAACATTTTGCAAGGACATCAACCTTTTGTTCCCACATAAATAATGGCAGGACCTCAATTTAGTTCATATAAAATGATGTTCGGCATCATTTGAAATAAGTTTGTACACCAATGGATGAAAGACAGAGGAATTATTCAAAGACAGAAAGATGTCTGTATCTCATAACTGTTTGGGGAGACAGATGGATTGGGGGTTGGGAGGGATAGGGGGTGAAGGGAGTGTCATATAATGACAATATTGAAAAGAAAAAGTTGGGCAGAAAGAGGAATACGATTATCAAGTTCCAGACCAATATGAATTATATTTCACACAACGTTCCATACTGATATCTCACCCTATCTTTCAGTACTTGTATTTCCTTTGTTTAAAACCAATAATAAAATCTCCTCCCACATCATGGCTGTTTCCCGCCCTTCTTTCAGTCTGCTCTCGAGTTGCGTGGCTGACCTTGGCCACGTCCTGACCGAATTACAGGCAGGCAGGCGCACGAACTGCATGTGACCCAGATAGCCGAGGCTTTGTTTCTGTTGTTTGCGGCCAGTCTGGTGCTGATTTCTGTGCATCTTTAGCTTGGTGCCAAGCTCACTAAATAGTTTTGATGGAGTGTTTGTTATGCGACTCATGAAGGTCTGTATGCATTGTGAGAGAGAAGTGGTTGCATGTTCTACAGAATTTATCATTGATGTGCACAGAGTGTTCTGTATGACATGGTGCGAGACTGTATATAACTTGATGGAGCCTTAACATATCTAACCACTGACTATGAGAGAGTTAAATCTTTACACTGGATATGTGGTGAACATTTGACAAGACCAAAAATAATGAAAGCAGCATTAAAGAGTGTGTGTAACTTACTTTTTGAGCTTCCTGTACATCATGGCATGGATGTGGCCCTATGCATTAAAGGACAACACCCTATCGCATTGTGGTGAGCCAAATGCTACCCAAGAGTGAGCCTAATGGTGCCAAAATGAGCAATGTCCTCTGTTTCTGATTATTAATAACAAATACATAGACACTGGGCGATTTACAAAGACCATTAAAGTTGTGATCTAAATTCGATAGCACACTCCCAGTTTTCCTATGCCCAGCATGCATTTTGACATGCAGAGGAGCGAAATTGAGAGAGAGAGAGAGAGAGAGAGAGAGGGAGGGAGAGAGCTTGTGTGCAACAGATAAAGGTGGGAAGAGTAGGGAGAAAGAGAACGCATGCGATGCTATACATGTGCATATTCATACATAGATCTATTTGTCTGTGTGCAACTTCTCTTTCTCTGCGTCCGTCTTACTCAATTTCTCTCTGTCACCATTTCCCCATCACCCTCCTACTACCCCTTTCACCTTCCTCTCCCTCATTCTGTCTTGGCCCCCATCCCTCCTCTCTCTCTCCCCACATCTCTTCCTCCCTCCATAACCTATTCCTCCCTCTGTCCACCACAGCCTTCCTCTCTTCCACCCTACCCGCCCTTCCACTCTTTGTCTCCTTCCCTACCCCCTCCCCTTCTGTTGTCTCTTAAGCATTTGTCTCTCTCTCTAATGCTTCCCACAGTCATAAGTGGTATGTGTTCATGTATTTTTTTTTTCCACATGTACTGCAGTTCCCACAGAACACAGCAACAGCAGATGTTTGAACTAAAATTCGTCTCCATCGGAATAGTTTGGCAGTTCTATACATAATTCCATTACTCACATTGTGCTGTGCATGCATGTAGATGGTTTTGACTCTAACAACACCAAGTGGTGTGTTTGTAGTGACAAATACAAAAAAAACTGCATGTTTTACCAACTGCTCTGGCAAAGTAGTTGACATGGAAAACTCCTGTCTGGGAGGTCATGGGTTAGATTCCCATCACAACCTTTTTTTTTGTTGTGGTGGTATTCTTCTATCCCTATCGGCTCCTACCCAACATCGAGTTTGCAATGGACACAGTTAAGACTGGGTTCACACAATCAAGTCTCATCCACTTAATGGACGTGTCTCTGAGAGTGTTGCTCAAATTTCCGGACCAACATTGCATTTCTCCATCTCTCTCCGGCTTGGTTGGCATCAGTATATACCATGAAAGTAAGCGCAGCGTTCAACCCTGTCATGCAAGTCTCAGACCTGAAAGAAAATCTGTATATCATCTTCATCCTCATTGATATATAAAATTCTGTGACCCTCATGCTCAACTTTCATGGTGACCTCAGTTCCCATTACCCCTCCACATCTATGCCCTTGGTTTTATTCCGTCAGACACGTTGGACAGATGTGGTGGTGCCCTCTAGGAGAGCTCACTCATGCTGGCTCTGCAACTAAGCAAACAATTTCATCAGTAAGGGGCTTAGTAGGAGGTATCCCGAGTGTGCTGGATCAGAACAGACACCACTGAACACTGCTGAAGTGACTTGGCAGCAGTACAGTGTCTCCTCTGGTGGGTTTCCTCATGATGACTTGACACCGACTGCTCTATGTGTATTGCTGATACCAGGGCTGTGGCGTGATATGCCAGGCTGTGGCTGTGGAAAGGGTGCTGGAATGAGGGGCTTGGGTACAATGCCACTGAAGTGGCACGAAAAACAAGAAGAAGTCCTTCCCCTTAAAAAAAAAAAAAAAAAAAAAAAAAAAAAAAAAAAAAAAAAAAAAGAAAACATGCTTTAAACACAGTACGGCCCATGAATGCATCGTTTCTCTTCAAAGTTGACTTTATTGCTTTTATGTGCACAGAATATGACTTATGAATACCATCACCCCCCATTTTGTAATGTGAGCTGCCCATGCGAAGGCAATGAGTTATCATCTTCTCTGTGCATGCTAAGCAGTGGTGTATCAGTTAAGCACAATGAAAACATGGAAAGAAGCTGTCGTTCTTGTACATGTTCATGTAGTTGGCCTTAAAGGTTAGTTTTCAGTTAAGCGCAATGAAGAAAAGGGAAAGAGGTGACCGTCACTGGTGTACATGTTAGCACTGTGCACTCACTAGTATACAGTTCACAAGGTTTTTCAAGTGGGCAGCACCAACTGAAATTTGGCTGCAAACGAGCGTGACAATACTGACCACCTTTTGCACCATTTCAGAATCTTGATTCTGCTCAGATTCTGTGTTCATTCAAGTGAAGCTCAAATCTGAAAAGGGCCTTCAGCAGTTAGCAGCACAAATTCTTATAACATATCTATGTAATGTTCACAACAATTTCATTCTACTTAAACTTTAAAAGGAAGCTCCGGGAATCAGATGTTCTACGGCAAGTATGTGATTTTATATCTTCCTTACAAATCTGAAGAAACCATTATTTTCATTCTACCAAGCCTGAAAAGTATTCTTTAAAAAAAAAACCCCATTAAACCATGTCCTTTTACAAATTAGATATGAAATCAGGTATTAAATTCAAAGCAGAGAAACAGACTGAAACTAATGAACGACACAGCGAGAGAGACAGACAGAGAGCGGGAGAGACATTGTTGGTTACAGTGGCCCAGCTGACTGCAACGGGCTGTATAAGGGCTGCACAAAGAGAAGGAGGCTGCACAGAGAGAGAGAGAGAGAGAGAGAGAGAGAGAGAGAGATATGACCATGTCTTCCAAATGATTTAAGGGAAGCAACTGTCATCTAGTTTCTCACGACATGTACACACACTGAACAAAGTGAAACTGACAGATGGGAGGGAATCAAACACAAAATCTGGTGGTTTCAACATGATGGAGAATCAGTTCATAACACTAAAACTTCTTCACCCTCTGGAGACTGCAGTTCCTTCTGACAGCATAACACCACAGTGCTTACATTTCCTTATCACATTCACTGCTGGAACTCGCAACGACAGAAATCCTCGAGACAAATTCTGACTTTCAGACATCACAAATTGTGACAGAGTAAAAGGAGAAGAAAGATGGAAAACAAGGTATATATCAAATGTCTATTTAAAACCCAATGGAACCCACTATCCACCTATCACCACAAATCGTATAACCTTCAGATGTACATTATTATATTGATTGCATACATAAGAACTTTTCATTACTGAAAAGGTACAATTCTCAAGAGAGGTAACTGTGTATGAATGGCTAAGAAACACCCAATTCCCCTAGGCAGATTAAAAAACAAAAGATTATTGTCAAGTCCAGTGGAATAACTGCAATCTATTGCAGCATATGAACAAGGTGGGACAGTAAAATTTTTCATTCATAATAAATCCTTAAGGCATTCTGAATCTTATATCAGCAGAGATACTCGAATGGTTTGGTCTTCGTGGCATGCTTATTATCATAAGCTACACCAGTGATATGAGAACACTCCACTCAGAGCAGGCTTGTACCTCCCACAATAAATTCAAATCAAAAGCATCCATTAGACAATGGCGGCTCAACTCCAGACCAGATACCCACCCTGTGCACAGGTTGTAGTTTTCCTTCAGGAAAGGTAGATGACAAGCTGACTTAAGTCTACCACATTTGTCATTGCTGCATGCATGCATTCACCTCACACCTCACAGTCAACCAAATCACACAAACTTACACCAAATCCACAAGCTTTGAAAATGTCAGACTGATCAAACAGTACTGTCGACCTCCACCAGTTCTGTGACCGTCTCACAAACACTCACAGACACATGCACACACACACACATTCTCTCTCTCTCTCTCTCTCTCACATCATTCTGGCATAAAAATACTCTGAGGTAATCTTGCATCCCATCATCAGATTCTTTCTGTCGAAGTCTGTAGAACACACACGGAGAAAATAACCAGCAGAGACACATGTTCACACTCTCGTCGCTGCTTGTCTCTCTGCTACAAAATGCACTCAGCTATTTGTCTGTGAGATGGCAGGTGGGAGATGAATGTGATGAAATGTGGCAGGTAATGGAAAAAAAATTCATCCATAGTTCATCATGTCCAGAGCTGTATTCGAAGATGAGGGACTGCTGCTGGGAAGCTTGAGAGAGTCATTCACATCTCGCCGAAACACAGACAAGTTTTGTGTGAATCTGCAAAAGAGGGGCATATGGTTTAAACAAATCTTCAGCTTACAATGGTTTCTACAACAAAGCTAAAATATGCAAAAATGCTTAAAATGGGTCAAGCTTTCTAGGTTTAGTGAATAAAAGATGATAGTCAAATGTTTATGAGTACTAACTTCTTCTGCTCCATATTTGTGACCTACCATGGGAAAGACTTTTTTGCCTGACCATTTCAAATATACACTGTTCTTTCCTGTAGACTATAAATTTGGCTCTAGAAAACTCAATACGAAAAGCATTTGGCATTGAACATATTTACAGGACTAAGTGGACAACACATTCATGGAAAAATCTCATTCTTCCCTGCACAATTGCTGACACATTCATTCTAAAGCATGCCCAAGTATCTTTCACCATTTTTCTGGTTTAGGATCTGGTGGCATTCCTATTAATTTTCTCCTTCCATTTAAAAAAGGAAATGGTAAAAGAAATGACGAAAACCATTAAAATGCAACCAAGATTTTCTTAAAACCTGCAAAAGCAAACAAATACTGCCAAATAGATAAACAGCATCCAGAAAAAAAGAGAGGCATGTGTGAGTGCATGAATCTATGCACAATATGCCTGTGTAGTTCCATTTGGGTCTTTCTGACATGAATGGTGCACCATAGCAATGCTAGCACTACCCACCCTGAGTGTTATGATTTAAAAGCGTCCTCCTACACACACAAGTTTGCTAATAGAATTGGTCTAAAATGTAAATTCTACCAGTCAACTAAACTTTTATCCTATGGTTTGTTTTGCATTTCATAGGGTAATGATTTAAAAAATTCTTTTACTTTCTGGGCACACGAAATAAACGGCTGATGTCACTGCGAAACACTGACTGAGCGAAGATCTATCTGTCCTGATGCCACAATTTGTGACGTTGACCCCATGTGACCACCACTGTTTAGTTTTGACAAGATGGAATAAAATGTAAAACTAAAGAGGAGAGAATCACTGGATGAATGAGGAGAGGACAGCTACACCATCATCCGCAACACTGCACGTTTTCCACTACTGTGCAGGCACCCATCCCCGCACTCCATCTAAACATTATAAATTTTCCACAGAATAATAATAAAAAAAAGACTAAATGACTTTCAATGACAAATAAAGGAAAATGAGCCACAAAGGGGGAAAAAAAAAAAAGACTGAAGTAAAGAAAGCCAAAACCGACCACAAAAAAAAAAAGGCAAAGTATAAAAAAAAAAAAAAAAAGGCAGAAAAGAAGAAATCATGGAGAATTTTCATAAGGGAAACAATCTGTAATGAAAGAGCCTCCTGCAACCTTATAGGGGTGCTGCTACATTTCAGGCCCTTGGGGTTCATGGGAGGTCATAATGTCACGCCTGATGTGGTCACAGGCAGCTGGCATTTTAGAGGTCAGGAGATCAAGCTTCCACATTCTGATGAACTGCTTTTTCTCAACTCTGCCATTTACTACTGCTTTTCTTTCCTCTCCTGTCATGTCTGGGTACACCCAGATAAGGTGTATCAATGGAGTCTTTATCGCTGCTGCCATGGCAAAATGCCTTGTTGACTTACAAAAAGAACACCAAAAGATGATTTTGGCATTCTCTTTGTTTAGCTACAGGGCTACTGCATTGGTTGAAGCTCATTAAAGTCTGACATCACACAGTACCTTACATCCAGCCAAAAACACACATATATTGATTTTGATCGATTGATCGAGAGACAGACAGACAGGGAGAATGTGTGCGTGAGTGTGACTGTTTGTTTCAAGCAGTGACAAGTGTGTGTTTCAAGCGTGTGATTTTTATACATTTGGAAATGTTGGCGGACGCAATGGCTGTAAGTAATGCAGATCTGGTGCTACAGATGTAAATAATATAGCTTAATTCAGTGGTTAAGTAAACTTAATTTCAATCTTATAATTAGATAAGAAAACCTCCAGAAATCAGAGGCAAAGAACTGTCAGAAAATGATAGTAGGAATGGTAATATCTAAAGAAGAAAAAAAAAAAAAAAAGAAGAAGAAAAGAGAGTGAGAGGAAGGAGAGTGGTAAAATCGGTCTCACCTGTCTCTGTTTTTGGTGAGAAGGGAGCGCTCAATTCCTTCCATAAGGTTCTGAAAGCACTGGGCCATTGTCTCTCCTGCTTTTCTGCTGGTTGTGAAGAGATGATGTTCTCCCTGACTTTACTGAAATACTGAAACCACAAGGCAAGAATGACTTTGATAAACATTTTGTTTACCCTTCTCATCATCTGGGGGCAAACTGCACTATCATCATGACAGCTGCAGAAACTAACACAAGACCAAAATAAACAAGTATGCTCTTGCTGGTACTGCCATCATAGATTACGATACTTTATGGGACTTTAAGCAGACCTATTTATCCCCTCTCAGTAATGATTATGGTAAGCTGAATGGATAATGTGAAGATAAAAAGTGTGACCTGAGACCAGTGAGAAAATGCATCGTGAAAAGATACACTGTAAAATGTCCTTGGTCCTTCTACATTTACATCTACTCAAGGGATTCACATTTTGATTAGATGTGTGCTCGCCTTTTCTAAGCCATCTTGAACTGAAACAATAGTCAGCCTGCTAAAAATTGGTCATCAGTTAACCCTTCTGCTCAGTGTTGTCTGTAACATAACTGCACGGTACACCTATGGTATACTGCCGGCACATTCAACCACAGTAGGTGCTCATCATATTGAACAAGCCAGCTGTGTTTTCAGTAAGTAGGCATGATTACAAGAGTGGCTCTTGTGAAAGTGTTAACACTGGCAATCTCCAAGTATAAGAAGCCTCCTCTTCAGAAAGGAAAGCTTCATGTTTATTAGTGGGAATCCTTATCAAATCATGAATGAAGTCCCAAGTTAAGAGAGCCAATAGAGACTTCTTTCACCAAGGAAAACTAAACTAGTTCTATCATGAACCAATGTGGTGATCTCACTAAGGTAATCACTCTGGCTGGCCTAGTTCGGAACTGAAGCAAGGTTAGCTCCCTGCTCTCCCAATTTTATTTAAGGGAGGATCCTGATCTTACAGCATTGTTCCATAACAAACAGGAATAAGGCGTTGGTTTGTATAGGTATGTCTGTGAAAACAGAAAATGTATTTTTGAAGAACCGTCTAAATGATTTTTCAAATGCAGACAACTTACATCTTCATTCAGAAGAATAAGGCCCAGTAGTGGTCGGGACATGGACCACTGATTGCGACAGTCCTCAAACATGATGATGTTGAGCACTGTCGACAACAACATCTGTTGCAGGATTTCTGGGTGAACCTCCAGAATGCGTAGGAAAGACTCGTGGTTCATCAACCGCTGGTGCCCCGTCTTCTTCTTCTTACTGGTTAGGCAGCGGAAGAGATACGTGATGATGTTGTCCAGGGTTGCACAGCAGCCCGTACACACCATGGTATCTGAACAATACACAATCATTCTTCACCACCACCAACAAAAAATGCTTCACACTCAATACATGTAACCTATGAAGAAACATCTTAGCTACATGAGTTTAGGCTATAAAAGCATATGCAAGCAGCGGGCCTCACCACTCTATGCTCCAGTCTTGTTCCCTTTCATAGACAAGTGTGCGCACATGTAAACGCACATACACAAAGAAAATTCTATCTTACACACACAAAGAAAATTCAATCTTATATACTGTCCCCCTAAACTTTCAACTCAAACGTAACTTTGTCAACAAACCTATTCTGGGGTTCCCATATGATGGACAAAATAATCCCTGGAGAGCAGGTCATTCATGTTTTGAGCAGAGATTTGGGGTTATATGCATACATGTACATATATGTATATTTTTAACACACACAGATGTGATTTTCAATTATTGGAACAGTCACTGATCTAAGACTGCATGTGTATGTATATGTTAACACACACAACACATGATCTTCAATTATTGGAACGGTCACTGATCTAAGACTGTATGTGTATGTATATGTTAAAACACACACATGATTTTCAATTATTGGAACGGTCACTTATCTAAGACTGCATGTGTATGTATATGTTAACACACACAAACATGATTTTCAATTACTGGAACAGTCACTGATCTAAGACTGTACGTGTATGTATATGTTAAAAAACACACACACATGATTTTCAATTATTGGAACAGTTACTGATCTAAGACTGTGCATGTATGTAATTGTTAACACAAACAAACATAATTTTCAATTACTGGAATAGTCACTGATCTAAGACTAGACTAGTTATTTGGATTTATTAATAACACAGAAGTAAAACTTTCAATTTCATGAAGATTCATCGACATCATTGACAAGCTGTCATCATCATCATCATCAACAAATGAAAAAACCAGTTGGGGGAGGGAGCAATCATACCCAGGGCTACCAGCCCCTCAGAAATGGTGGACAAGATGTAGAGAAAGACTTGAGGTTCCAGGCTGGCTACAAAAGTCATGTGGTCTTGAGCCAGGCACTCCAACAGTCCGTAGTAGTTTTGGCTCAACTTGGGATAGTCCTGCATGTATTCCAAATTATTTTAAGTACATGGACGTCAACTGATAGGAATACTACAAATGCTAGACAAGTACACAACTCAAACTTGCGCATATCTTCCAACAGATGAACAATTCTTAACCATGCAAGTTGACCCAATTCATTCAAGCATCCTATTGCATTAACTCACTTGCTTCTTTTGTCCGAAATGCGGACATCATCCGACAAAGTGTACGATGCCAATGTCCGCATATGAAGATTCGGATTTTGAAAATTCGCGCTGTCCGAGTGATGTATCAGGTACGAAACTCAAGAAGAGAGATTTTTAGTTTAAATATTCACTAATATGCATTGCATACACTCACTAAATTTCAAGTGTCTGTCAGCTCATTCATACTTATGAGAATTTTTTCCTACCCTATACAAACCCTGGGTTTTCAAGGTTTAGCAAAGGAAAAAACCTCGTGGTATGGAGTGAGCTAAAAACTATCTGAAGACATCCATACATAGAGATAAGAAATCCAACATGTATTTCATTATGGGATCTGCCATGTTCTCCAAACATGAACAATTCTTAAACGCACTAGTTGACCCACTTCATTCAAGCAACCTATTGCATTACCTAGACAAAGACAAGAAATCCAAATTGTATTTCCTTATGAGGTCTACAATGTTCTCCAAGACTGTAACAGCTCATTCCATCGTACCAATCCAAAGCAGTCACCAAATCAGTGCCTTAAACGGAAAAATAAAACTTTTTTTCCATGTATTCTGGGCCAAGGCTGTTCTTCATTTAAATCAGTCCTCTCCATTTCATTTTCCACAAGCAGTAACAGTACTTGGAAAATGAACATCAAGTAAATGATAACAATATCACCAAGACCTGTGCTTTTCATATAAACAAAGCAAAAGTATAGGCTAAATCTCTAACTGGGTAAGTCATGCTGACAAAACTGAAACAGCAACAACAACAAAAAAAACCCAAACAACAAAACAAAAAAAAAAAACCCACCAAAACAATTCATACTTATTTAAAACTTGGCATATAAAATCAAACAGTACAACGTCCTTGGACTGAAAGAAAATTATTTGCAATTTTCAACTATTTCCAGAACCCTGCAGAAGCTATACTGGAGACACACACACACACTTACCAGGAGATCACTCTGGGGAATGGACAACAGCAGTTTGACAAACATGTCAAGAACATTGTCCAGCGCTGCATCACCGTATAAATGAAAGACACCAAAATTGACGTAGTTGCCACACAGAGCTGCCTTCAGCATTGCAAAACACACCGAGATTCCTTTCAATGTACACGCAAGGTTAAGGACAATGAATTGTCCACCAATCAGAACTTGTTAATGTATCCATTGGTTAGTGAAAAACATGGAAGAAGGCAACGCCAGACTCTGAATGAGAAACCTGGCATGGTTTGTATTTCCCTAGCAATATCACTGTTTACATGTTTTACAGACTGCCTGAATGACTGAAATGTGAACTCTGATTTCATTAGAAAAATTTTTTAAAATACCGAGGATCAAGTCAAATTAACAGCACTGCCGATCACACTGGACCAGAAAGCAGAGTAAACACGGAAATTAAAATCCACATTAAAAATCCCAAACAAGTAAACTTCTTATACTAAAGAACCGTTCAACACTGTATACAATGCTTGTATCTACTGTCATATGAATCTTAAACACCTTATGCCATGTTCTATGCTAAGCAGTTCATCACGAAGTAAGCAGCATCGCGAATCTTCTCTCTACATTATGTAAGAAAGGACCAGTACGTGGCTTACACAACACTCTTCCTTTATGGGGTGCCAGTTTGGGCAAAAACGTTTTCAGTAAGGAAAAGTATAAATGACTGGATCTGTTGCCTAAATGTCCCCATTCAAAATACAGATCAAAGGATATTTCATGGGGTACAGCTGTTCCTTAGGAATGTCACCGACAGTCAGTATTCTGGAACCTGAAAACAGACAAGCAAAAGCTCTTTACCTATCTAACAGAAAAACTCCAAAAGTGCTTGGTTCATGCATAGATATAATTGTTTTATGAATTTTTAAACTTATTTATTCAAAAAAGAAAAATTCTTGCCCAGGACTGTGGGAGGGTACACATTAAAATTCCAATACTATGTGCATTATTTTCAGTCACCAGAATGGTATGTTTCTGAGGGGTCCATGATATACGAACCCCAGATGTCAACAGCAGGGAGGTCTGGGCAGACTGAGCATATTGCCGAATGATCTATCAAAACCTCACGCTGAAGACCCAGTTTCTGGTTCACCCTGGCATCAGCCTGTGAAGTCAGTGAGGTTCACGCATCTACCAGGAACCCATGGTCCCTAAGTTGGCATGATGATAGCTTGATCACCTTTTCCATGTATCCTACATTTCTAGCTAAGACCATGAAACCTGAACAGTGGCTACAGACCATAACCTTGCCTTCACTGGCCCTTTCAATGTCCAATCCCTGGCCCCGGAATTTAAAGTTGGAGCAGGTTAACTCTTTCATCCCTAGAACCGGGTTTTCCGGTTTGCAGAAATCACACCTTCCTTCCTGCAGCCCAGAAAATCAGTTCTCACAGTAAGCGCTCCGAACTTTGCACGAGTCGTGCCATTGGTACACGTCACAACCGGGTCACTCACGCGGCAGTGTTTATGAATGGAATGAATGCCAGACGGGCTCCTACAGCATGGGAAAGTGGTCGCTGCTCTATTCTGGCCGGTTTGCTACTGCATACATGGCAGTTCTCACTTTACACTTCTTTTTTTTTTTCTCTAAATCCAGGAATGAAGAGAATACTTGTATTATAAGAATCTAGGAACAAGAGGAAGTAATGGTTCACAGAAAAGTAGGAATGAAAGAGTTAAATGTTCTGTCCCAGCACTCACAATATATCTCGAGAGGGCAGATTCTTGAGACATGCAGTTATGGTATGAGAGACATGAGGCCACTATCAGACCCCAGATGGTATCTCCTGGGTAGGCAGATTATATGCCAGGTTTATGTCTTGGCTAGAAACCGCTGTCTCCAAGAGAGGACATTAGAGTACATAGAGTCCAGGCTCTCTCCACCAGTTGCATCTTCTGGAAAATCATCCATGGTCTCTGACATTTGTAAGGCAGCAGGCTGGATTTTATGAGATATATCCAAAGATTTGCAGACTCTGAATTGTCTTGGGGATGCTGTGGTAACTCACAGAGCCACTTTCCCAGAGTAATAAACTATATGACTTGCCTGTCTTGCCACACTGACTGTGCGCTGATGGCCTTAATTTTTTTCTTTTTAATTTTTGTCTTTTCAACAAATTCGTGATATGGCCAATTGCAGTTAGACACCCTTACACTTTGTGGACACTACCTGAAATGACATTCCATATGAGACCTGCCTTGCCTCTATTCTGACTGTGTGCTGGTGGCCCACATATGCATTTCAGGGTTCATACCAATTAGTCAAAAACAAAATTCCATACTTTTTTTCCATACCTTTCCAAGACCTCAGCAATATTTTTCCATGACCAAAATCCAGGACTAAACCCACCCCATCTCACCTCCCACTCACCCCTCAACCTTCATATTATATATGCGCGCTTCACTCACACACACACACACACACATTATACACACACGCACATACACTCAAAAATGATACACACACAAATGCAAGTGAACACAACAGAATGAACAATTCACCTTCCAATCACACACCATCATTTACAGTCATAGTTCCTTTACCATTAAATGTAATTTAAAATTTACACAATTCTACTCACACCTGAAAATGTATCTTGATCCCAGTTTTACTTTTTGATTTCTTCCACTTTCTTATTTATCAGACTTAAGCAGGTCTTTCACACAAAAATTTCCAGTTTCCTCTTCTTTGTTCACACTACCAGCACTTGAATCACAGTATCATTTAACAGTCACAGTTCCTTTTACCATGCAAAGAGTAGCCATTTAGATGTAACAGGGTTCCAACTTCTTCACAGGAAAAAAATTCAAGGGTTTTTTAAAGGTTTCTAAAGGGGATATTTTAATTTTTAAGGGGCAAATTTAGCCGTACAATTGAAAAAAGAGTGAATAATAACCTTACACATGTAATCCAGCCATGATGATAAGGTGATTACACTTCTGTAGTCTTTTCCACGCTCAATATCATGTATATACAAAAATAAAAAAATGAAGTTTTTATACAGAAATTGAGAAATCAGAAAAAGAAACTTTCAATCTGCTTTCCGGACCAGTATCTGACATGAATGTGCAGCTGCTTCTGTTTCAAATCCTTGCTCAATGATTCATCAAAAAGCATGACATATTCATTGCAGCCGAGGCCTCCTCTCTCGCACATTTCAGGAGGGAGCTCAGCAAACTTTACTTTTAAAATACAGCCACTGTATGTGCTGTCATGTGGAAGTGTGTGTGAATGGTTGGCGGGCCTGGACTAGCCTAGTGCTTGTTCTGGGCAGGATAGGGAGCAGGGTAACCCCTTTTTAAAGGCGAATGTGGGTAGCCGTCCTCTAGCTCCACACTTAACTGTTTTTTTTTTTTGTTTGTTTTTTTTTTTTGTTGTTGTTGTGGTTTTTAAAATGGAGTGACTGATGGCGGAGAACGAAGCAAAATTTAGAAAGAGAGGGGGTTAGTTACCGCCAAGGACATTGACAAACAAAGCACAGGACAAGACACAATGCAATTCGACCTCTTGGATCTTCTTCAGGGGAAAAAAAAATCACATTTAACATTTAGGACAGTACAAAGAAAGAAGACTTATCTGTCCATGTGGTAGGAAGAATGGCCGCCAGACGGAAACGACAGAGGGGATTATGGGAGAGGAAAAAAAAAAAAGGTGGGGGGGGGTGTGGGGGGAGGGGGAGTGACATGATGGGGTTGTGTAGCTGGTTTAGTGGGTGTGGTGTGATATATTTGTGATGGTTGTGGTTAAGGTGGATTGATAATAATGCTAAGGGGGTAGGGGGGGGATTTTATATTATATATAATTTATATATATATATATATATATATATATATATATATGATAGATAGATAGATAGAAGGGATAGTAATGATAATAATGATAGTGGTAGTAATTATGATAACTAGATGAATAAAAATGAAAGTAACTGTAATTACAAAACATTAAGTGAATAGATAAATGATTTTTTTTTTTTTTTTTGTTGTGTGTGTGTGTGTGTGTGTGTGTAGGCTAGCTGGTAGGTAAGTTAGGGGGAGGGGTGTGGTATGAATGTTGTCTTTTTGAACAAGAAAGTAGGGTTTTTCTTTTTTTTTTTTTTTAACAAACGCGCACTTAAATGAGTCACTTAAAGTCTTTGGAGACGACGTGACGATTGATTTGAAAATTCAGTCTGTGATCTCACTCTTTTTTCAGTTCTGACAGAAAAAAGAGCAATGCCAAAAGTTGCAAGGTATCTACTTTTGGTTTCCCCACACCGATAGTTCGTCGCAAATCGAGGAATATGGAAACATTGCTGCAAACAGTTTCGCGTTGTCTTCAGCAGATCGGAAACTGTTATGATTGTTGATGGCATGAATGGTCCACAACACTTCAGATTTCAACACATCTGTCCCACTTGCTGTTATTGTGGACTGGCTGACGATTCTTACTGAGGAAAGGTCTGACCCGATTTGATGAATTTGATGATTGCCGAACGAAGTCCGTAAGACTACCGACGGCCTACTCGCTTTATCCAATTCCACGTATTTTTTCCTCTTTCCGTGACTTGCAACCGCCGATTCGCCTATTGTCCGAACATCAATGGTCTTTTGCACACTTTACAGAAAAAACGGATGTTTGTTGTCTCTACATTCAGTGATCCAGCTTCGATATTCTTCCTTCTGTAGCCACAACGGATCAAATGCGTAATTTCCCTTTGGCATGATGACAGACGCAACAGTATCGGACTTCGCTGAAGATGATAGAGCATGGCGCCCTTTGTCAGAAGTCGAACTGCGCATGCGCAAACGATACTGACTATTGAATTGCTTCCCTTTGCTTGAAAAGCAGACGACACGCAACACGATTCGAGAGGCGAAAATCGATGTCCGAAGTCTCGTTCGCGTTTGTTCTCTGATTCGTCTTCAAATGTTACGGTCAGTTTAGGTCCGAAAACGATTTTTTTAGGGGATTTCAAGGGATGGTAGGGATATCTGCAGTTTTCAAGGGCCTTTTTGACCCAGTTGAAATTTAAAGGGTTTTCAAGGGTCTTCAAGGGGCGTACGAACCCTGTGTAACGTAAAATTGACACAATCCCACTCACACCTGAAAATGTATCCTATCCCAGTTCTACTTTTTGATTTCTTAGACTTCTCATTTATCTGGGCCTCAAGAACAGAAACTTCAGCTGTCTTGTCCTTAGCAGATCTCCGGAGAGCATTTGACTTTGCTATGAAGGTGAAGTTTTGTGTTCTTTCTGCTTTCTCAGCAAACTCATCAGCAGACTTTAGCAGGTCTTTGACACAAATTTGGCTCGAAATCTATTGCCGTCCGATGCTTTTTCGATCCAGTTCTGGTACTGGCTATTGGTCAACCACGCTTGGCTGAATACACACTTGCCCATTTTTTAAATTCTTGCCGTGCAGGCGCAAACGATTGAGAAAAAAATCATAGAACGGAAGTTGGGGCTGGAAAATTGCGCACATGCGCACGCACTCGACACAAGGGAGACTACTCGGACGGCAAAATAATAATTCTGCAGTTCGGATGCGCGAGTGTTGTTGACGGGGTGGCAAATCGACATCGACCTTTTCCGAAATTTGATGTAAATAATTTTGTTTCAGTTCATGACTTGAACGTTCATGACAGAGCTCTGGAAATTTCATGACTTTTCCAAACCCTGCTGGGTAAAAGCAAATTTTCCAAGGCTTTTCCAGCCCTGGAAAAGCCTTTCCCATTTTTCCAAGACTTTTCCAGACTTCCAGGACTCAGTACGAACCCTGGCATTTACTGTAAGAGAGTCACGTTATTACCTAGATGAACCATTCATAAATTCAAAACAATCTAAATTCATTCATAATCAAACCAAGCCAGAAATGTGTACTGACATGTAACTGTAGCAGCCTTTAACCATAGCTAATCAGTTTGATCACACAGTGACCAACAAAGACAGAAATTAACTTTCAATGAATCAGTATAATCGCAAAGTGACCAGCAGAGACAGAAATAACTTTCAATAATTAGTTTGATCGCACAGTGACCAGCAGCGACAGAAATTAACTTTCAATGAATCAGTCTGATCGCACAGTGACCAACAGAGACAGAAATTAGCTTTCAATAGAGAACAGATTTCCCCCATGACCAATATGAAATGAAAAAAAAAACATAAAACTTACCATAACTGACTATCATTTTGCTTATTTCTCGAAACAACAGGATACCATTTGGAGATGAGACATCAAACTGTAACCTCTGAGATCTGAAACAGAACCAAAGAAACAGAATCAATCATCCATAAACACCATCTGACAGCAAGGCACCACACATATTACTGTCAAATTTAATGGGTGGAAGAAAAGAGAAAGAATAAAGAAAATGGGGAGGGGAAGCAAAGTAAATCTTGCTCTTCCCTGTAACGAGAAAAATGTCTGCATATTAAAACTTACTCCTAGCCAATGTCCACATACACACTTTTTCATAAAAATACTTTCCCTTCCAATGTCCACTAGCTGTGACATACAAAATTGCAGTTCAGGTGACAGATCGTAGTGAAAACAAGCAAATCTCATTTTGAAGTGAAACTGAACAGCATGGCTCTTTTTATCTTTTCATCCTTTATTTTGAAAATATTTCTCCATCAGCCTGAAACACCAACTTTGGAGATGTTGACAAAAGGACAACACTCTCAGCACAGACATACATGGAATAATCAAAATCTGTAATTGCAATACTACAGTCACAATACTACAGTCATTAAAAGTGCCTGTGAAAAATGTGAACAGAAACCCAACCTGTTCTGTGCAAGTTCAGCTGAAAGTTTCAGGATAGGGGTGGTAACAGCAGGATCATGACACCACAATTCCACAGCTCGTTGTAAAACTGGTGTGTAGGTGGGGTAACTGAAAAAAGTGGGTTAAGGCCTCAAACCACCCATGCATTGCACCCCTCTCCATCCCCTGTTACAGCAAGGTCTCAACAGACAATATTTGGAAATCTGCAATAGAGGTAATCTGTATCAGAGCTAGCATTTAACAGAATAACCTGCTGTATCACACAACATATGCCTCCAGTGGACTGCCCAAAGCAATTTTGCCTCAGTCAGCTTAACAGTTCAATCTGAGGAGAAGAAAATGCCAAAACGAGGGTGTGAAACAGTGCTCCTGTAACACAGACAGTTGACATCCCAATCATTATCATGGCGTGCACTTAAAATGAAATATCTGACAGTCTAGATCTGTTCGCTTGACCCATAAACTGAGAAACGCAATTCTGTCTGCAACAGAAAGACAGTCATTCTCTTCCCCTGATTTTTTCTTTTAACAGAACAGGCCTGTTCTAGCATGGACCCCCTTTCCCTTTCTAACAAAGGTGTTAATCAAGACTATGCAAGAAATCACTCTGAAAGACAACAGATGACAATCTTTTCACTGGAAACACACATAAACAGAAACCTGATTTGGAAAAAAAAAAAGTGAACACAAAGCTGAAAGGCCAGACATATATCCAAAGGATGAAACACAAACAAACAAAAATTTTTTTTATAACTTGGAAAAATGACATAAGCTAAAACATGGGCAAAGCCATGAAATAATCCTGTAAAACCATTCTTTTGGTGACAAGTGCAACAATAAAACACAAGACATACACATGAAAATTTTTCTCTGGAACTGAGTGCAGTGCAAAAGGAAAAGGATACATCCAGTCAAACAGCATCATGTAACTGTTTTGGTGTTGAAGGCAAATGTGATTCCACGCAGATCTCTTGCCAAACCTATCAATGCCCTCTGAAACAGGTACAGTAGCAGACCAATATCACCATCAAATAAGAGGTAAATTCTACTTGTTTCCCTGCAATGCATGCATTTTTATATGCACACAAGTCATGGTTTCATGAATATCACACAACTGTGCCTGAAAAATGTCCAAAACTAGTTGCACATCCTAATATGGATATCATTATTTCTACTAACAGACATCTCATTCTTAGTCTGGGTACAGTCTACTTTCTGTACTCTGGACAGCCCTAAAACAAAGAAACAATGCCAACAAAGTAAAAACAAAAGCATGGAACTTTCCACAATATGTCCTCCTTGAGGAAGTGGTTAGATTATAACCTGTGCATTCCTATGTGAATGAAGTTTGTTACCAGTGAACTGTACAAGAAGATTTTAGATAGATTTATGTCTCAGTTTTTCTTATTATCACCTTACTCTTTTATTCAAGCCCAACACATTTTTCCTTGATAACTGTCATGACCTTCACCCTTTATAAGACACCGCTCTAGGCCTACAGCACACCCAGCTCTGAAACTGCAATAATTCCTGAAACCAACTGTACACCAAAGATAGCTTACTCAGCTCAACAGACTGTTATTCAACCTTAAGTAGCTGTATCTATTAACAGAGGATGGCATGTTTTCCTCTCCCAGTAGCCTGTCACCACAAGCATGCAGACAAGTAGTAGCTGCCTCTTTTGGCTGAGTATTTTGTCTTGACGCTTTGTTCAAGTTGCCTTTGACTTTACTTGATTGGTACTAAAAATTTTTACATCTCATGTTTTCAGGTACTTGAGTTTTCACTAGATGGCACCATCAGTACTACTTTATGGATCTTTTTCTTCTTCTTCTGCTTCTGCTAGTATTAGATCTTTTCTTGAATTTTCTTGCTTACTGCCTATTTGAGCCTCTAAAGGAGAGCGGGGGCTATTCTTTTTTGGCTTCCAGACTATTGAGGGAGGCTCATCTTAAAGGCATTTTGAGCCTTTTGCATAAAAATGTTCTTGTTGGAAATCATACAGCATTTATATGTGAAGAAGAACGATAAGAAACAAACAATATCTCTCTTCTCTGTTACGTTTTATGATACACCTTCCTCTCCAAACACTAGGGTGCTCTTTCACCTCTCCATGCTTAATTGGGAAAAAGTGAAAAAAAAGCCAGTTCTAATATCCTGTCAAGGAATCGATGACTGATTTGCATTTGGCACCTTCAAACTCTCGATCATAATTTGAAACTCTACCACTTTATCACTGTTCTGTGCCAAAAATAAGTGCAGACAACTATTAAATTTCAATCTGAAATGTCCAATCCACCTCAATAATCTATTTTTTCACAAAAGCCATCCTGAAATATTCCTTCAACTTCGCTGCTAATTATTTTCAAATAAAGCAGCTCATTTTGTTAATTCAAGCTGGTGCTTTTAGTTTCTCGGTTCACTAGAACTTCAGCATCCACCATTGAGATCAACAATCTCTTAGTTTCCTTAAAATTGTCCTATCATACAAACTCTCATTAACTCTCTTGACAAGCGGGCGCCCGCTAGTGCCCAACTGGAAATCACACAGCCAGAAGGCTGAGCGCCTGCCAGCACCCGTTAAAACACGTGGCAACAATGGGCGCTGCCATGTTTCTCGTAGAAAAGGAAGTCTCGCGAGAACGTGACTTCCTTCTTCCTGTAGCCATTTACTTCCGTTTGCAAAAAAAACACGAGTTGATGCGTGCCGTGGTTCTCGAGTTACGAATTTTTTAAGTTATGAAGTCGAAATGCTGTTTTTCACCATGGCTAACCTTGATTTCTGCCGTTCTATAATGAGATTTAGTGATGGAGATACTGTGATTTGTAGGATTTACGGCATAAGACTTAGTGAAAGTGCTGGGTAATGAAGCTTAGAGTGACCTAGATTTCGACTGGGATGAGGTTCCAGGTATGATGAACAACGATTCGGAAGAAAGTTCTGAAGAAGAAGATTTGTTCCCCCCCCCCCCCCCCCCCCCGATGGCTCACGTGACATTCTTCAAACTTATGATATAGCAACATATATATTCGTAGGAATTAAAAAAATTATTTTCATTTCATTCTTTCCTTTCCTCTCTTTTAAATTATTTTTTTTACTGGGTAACCATGTTCAAATTACGGAGTTACCTATCTTGCCGATGGTTTTCGGTGTAACTAAGCTCAGATAAGTGCATACTGAAGAGGGTTAAAATGTATTGAAATGTTGCTGGATCATCACTGGTTCCAGTGATGCAGTTCACTAAATTCTGTGATGACCACACATCTTTTTTCTTATTTCAGTAAGGTCACATATGCGCCACAGGTACACGTTTTCTGAATGAGAGAAGGAGGAACACATGCTGATGCCTTTCCCGATGCTTTAGGTTGCCTATGCACTGGTGCATTTCCCCAATCGATACGGGTTAATAACCACTTGCCTATTTTGTTCTATGCTTAAATCTTTCTTAGTGATAAAACAAATTACAAATGCACAATAAGTTGCAAGTTTTGCAAAGCAACTGGTAAGCGTACTGTGAAACATTTAGAACAGCTGTTTTACTGAGAAAGATTTGATAAATAAGATGAAAGATAAGATAATCTAAACCACCATGTAATTCAGTAAGTGTCTCACACCCTTAAAGAAAAACAAGCAAAACACATTTTGCACACAGACGTACACCACATCTACAGTTATCTGTTAGATCAGTACTAAAACAGACCTCCTTTCTGACAGGTATGTCAAACTAACCTTTGCTTCTTCAACTTTTATTGGGGAGTCAGCACTGGTCAGTAGGTTACCCACGTTCTCAAAGGACGCTGAAACACACATAAACATACCACCACTTTGAAACGTCACAAGTCCAAGACCTACTTTCAAATATTCTTATTCCTGGTGAGCGCAAAATACAATATATACCCCTAAATGCCTCACACCTTTGAGTGACATTATCAGCTGGCTTTGTCCACAGAAACCCTCAGCATCCCCAATCAGAGAAAAACCTATCAACAGTACTGTTCTTTTCCATTTACGCAAGATCTCTTTGACCATAACCTTGTCTCCACTGGCCCCTTCATCGTCCACCCAATCCCAGGCCCCAGCGATCAAAGGAAGAGCAGCTTGACTGTCAAAGCACTAAAACTATATCTTCAGAGGACAGAGCCAATCTCCTTGCCTACCCTTTTACAGCGTGGCAGGCCGAGTGCCGCAATCTGACCTAGATGACAGGCTCCTGGATTAGGCTAGTTATTCACCAGGCTTGCATATACGGCCAGAAACCACTTTTTCCCTACAGCGGATATCTGGACATATGAAGCCCAGGCTCTCTTTCTTCCAGTTACGCCCGCTCAAAAAGTGTCATGGCCTCTGTCCAGCAGCAGGCTGGAAGTCACAAAGGGCAGAAGACATGAAAACTTTTCATCGTCTATGGAGTGTAGTGGTGGTGGCCCATATTGCTACTCACAATAAATCAGTCAATAAACAAAACTAATCTGTCTAACCTGCCATTACTTGACTGTGTCTGTGTTTCTGACTTAATTCTGGAATTACTTGCTGACCTACAAAAGGCGTTTTCATATATAATGTAATGTGTTTTAATTTTCATTTGCTAGCACTTTCAACCTCATGTTTTGGGTCTTCTCATATTCCTTATCCTGATAGCACTTTTCTTTGTGTGATTTGGACCTCTTACTGTAAAATAAGCCTTTGAGGGAGAGAAGAGATATGGGGAGTTTGTGTTATACTCCCTGTTTGGCTAAGTATACTTACCATGTCAGACCATAGCATTAAACGGCTGTCAGTCAGCTCCGTCAGGCCGAAGTTTTGTGGCCAATGCAGTAATAAGATAGTCACGTGACGCCCACCCTACTTCGCCTACGGAAGATGCCGAAGTTCGTGTACTGTACGTCATTCAATGAGGCCTGCGCGCAAGGCAAACCCCCAGGGAACTTGGCGCTAGAGGGGAAGGTAGGGCGGGCATTAGAGTCTGACATGGTAAGTATACTTAGCCAAACAGGGAGTATAACACAAACTCCCCATTTTGGCGTCGTATACTATACCATGTCAGACCATAGCAGAATTTAAAGTAATAGGAGGAGGGCCGAGCGCCCTAATGGTTCCTGGGGTAGACCGATATGGCTGCATTGGCCCCACAAACAAATGAAATCCCTTTAGAACCATCAGCCCTGGTCATACGGATGTCCCTTAAATAAAAGTTTATGAAAGGGTTCTCCGAACGCCAGTAGGCTGCCTCCAGGAGATGGCGCACGGGGACAGAGTGCTGGAACGCTGAGGACGTGGCCAGCGCTCTGACCTCATGGGCTCGGGGTGACAGGGCTGGGAGGTCTTTGTACGCCTGGGCATAGGCAGATCTGATAGTATTGGATAGCCACCTAGAGATAGTGCCCGCCGCTATGTCCTTCTTGTTGTTGGGGTTGATGGAGATAAGAAGGCGTCGCTGAGAGGAACGCCTGGGGCGGGAACGCTCCCAGTAGTATCTGAGGCACCTAGAGGGGCACAGGTCCATGTCCCCACCCCGCTCGTTGCCTAAGATATCCGCTAGAGAGCGGATCAGGAGGGAAGGAGAGGGTGTGCCCGGTTCCTGGTTCTTCGCTAGGAACTCAGGAAGGAACTTAAGTGAGACGGAGCCGTCTCTGTGAAAGGCGATGTCCCGAGGGTCCCCGCTGAGGGCATGAATCTCACTTCGCCTTCTGGCTGAGGCCAGGGAGAGAAGGAAGGTGGTCTTGAAGGAGAGGAGGTCAAAGGGAATGGAGCGGAGGGGCTCGAAAGGGGGTTTTCTGAGGGCGCCTAACACCAGAAAGAGGTCCCACAAGGGGGCGCGCCTAGGGGATTGAGCTTCGCGTAAGGCAACCCCCCGTGATAGTTCTCTGAGTAGAAAGTCATTGTCGAAAGATGGGCCGCCGAGCTGTCGGATGGTGGTGCATACGGCCGATCGGTAGCCCCGAATGGAGCTAGCCGAGAGTTTTAAGGAGGACGAAAGGTGGGATAGGAAATTGCCTAGCTGGATGTTGAGAGGGGTGTAGGTAGGGGACCGAGTTAGCCGTGCACCACGTGACCCATCTCTCCCATCTGTAATTATAGAGGGACTCTGTGCTAGCCCTACGAGAGGCCGAGGCCAAGTCTCGTAGTCCCTGCGATGCTCCCGCTTCTGTCAGGGTCTCTAGGACCGACCGGGGTCTGTCGGCGGGGGCGGCGGGGACCGGTGGTCGCAATTTGGCTGGCATAGAAGCCAAGCGTGTAGGCGAAGCATCCGGGGATTGGAGTGAGGGAGGCCCGAGCGAGGTTGTCTGAGCAAGTCCCACCGAGGGGCTAGCTGGAGAGGGGGAACGTGAGTTAGGGACCTGAGGTCCGGGAACCACGACTGAGTCGGCCACCATGGGGTTATGAGGATGAGTTTGGGTCTCTCCAGCCCCTGGCCTTCCTGATCACTTTGTGAAGTATGGGGAAGGGGGGAAAGGCGTAGGCGACAAGTCCCGTCCAGGGGAGGGAGAGCGCATCGACCGCGTATGCTCGGGGTCCGGGACTGGAGAGACATACATGGGGAGTCGATGGTTGAACCGTGTCGCAAATAGGTCGACCATGGGCTTGAACCAGTGATCCCAGACAGTGGTTAGTGTCAGCTTGTTCAGGGTCCACTGTGTGTGCAGAAGGGTCCCTGACCGGCTGAGAGTGTCTGCCAGGATGTTCCGTGTCCCCGCTATGTGTCTCGCACGGAGGGTGGTTCCCCGTGCGTGGCACCAGCGAAGGAGGGCCTCTGTCCTGAGAGAGAGGCCGATGGAGTGAGCCCCCCCCCCCCCTTGTTGACGTAATGGCTACTACCGACGTGTTGTCCGTGAGGAGGAGAACCAGTCGGTGCGCGATTAGATGCTGGAAGTGGAGGAGGGCCAGTCTGACCGCTTCCAACTCTAATATGTGATGGTGGAGGCGAGCCATCTGTGTGTCCCACATCCCCGAGGCATGACTGTCCCCCAAGTGGGCCCCCCAGCCCGAGTTGGAGGCGTCCGTGTATAGCTCGAGGGACTGAGTTGGGAGAGAGATCGGAACGCCGGTGGTCAGGGTGGACGGATTGAGCCATTCCTCCGTGGCACCCGAGAACCAGGGGCCGAGGGGAATGGTCAGGTCCCAGCGGTCCGAGGTCTGGGACCAACGACGACGGAACTCCCTCTGCAGCTGGCGTTTGGGGACCCGACCCAGCGGAATGAGGGCAGAAAGGGACTCCATCATCCCTAAGAGGGAGGACAGAGTTCTGGCCGAGGTGTGCGAGGCTTCCCGGAGGCGCACGATGAGGTCCACGATGCGGGCGGACCTCTCCTGGGTCGGGGCGACCTTCATGGTAATCGTGTCGAAACTCATGCCCAGGAAAGAGAACCTCTGACTGGGAATAAGTTCGCACTTGAGGGGGTTGATTACAAACCCCAAGGTGGAACAAAGGCTGAGGAGGCGGGTGGTGTGGGCCTGGCACTGAGCCTGGGAGGAGGCTAGGACAAGCCAGTCGTCGAGGTAAACCAGGAGGCGAATGTCCTCCTGCCTGGCCAGGGCGGCCATCTCCTTGACAACCTTCGTGAAGAGGAAGGGTGCCAGGGAGAGGCCAAAGGGGGAGAGCTTTGAACTGGAAAACCCGAGCTTGCCAGACAAACCGGAGGTAACGTCTGTGCGCCGGGTGGATAAGGATTTGGAAATACGCATCTTTCAGATCTATGGAGGTCGCCCAATCTAAATGGTGAATGGAGTCTCTGATCTGGAAGGGTGTGTCCATCTTGAACTTGGTATGTCTTAGGAACTTGTTGAGGGGGGAAAGGTCGAGGATGGGCCTCCATCCCCCCGAAGGTTTGGGGATCACGAACAGGTGGGAGTAAAACCCGGGGCTGGGCTGGAAAACTTCTGCGATGGCCCCTTTCTGTAGGAGTTCGAGGACTTCCAGGCGGAGGGCCTCCGCCTGGGCAGGTGGGGGGTCGCTGGGGGACGGAGGAGGAAAACGCATGAGGGGAGGGCGACCGAGTGCCCCCCAGGGTAGGCGAAACCCATCCTGAAGCACCGACACTACCCAGGGGCTGAGGCCCATACGTCGCCACTGGCGGGCATGCCGGGAGAGGTTGCCCGCCAGGGGAGCCGATGGTCCCGGGGGGAAGGGGTACAGAGGGCCGGTGTCTTGCTGGGCAGGTTGTGCCAGTTCCATGCCCCCTACGGGAGTGTCCTCCAGTCACCTGCGGGGCCGTGCTTGCTGGCCGAACCGAAAATTCTGGCGAGGTTTTGTTTAGGCCTCTGCGAGTTAAGTGGGCGCTTGGCCGGCCCGGCGGTGTGAAATGGGGCTTGACGGGGGTACGAGTGGGCCTGTTGGCCCTGGGGTAGGACCGAAAGGGGGGCCTGGAAGGGCGTGGCTGAGGCCGGGGGGCGAAGGACGCCGCCTGCTTGCGTTCCTCGAGAGAGAGAGAAATAGCCGAGGTGGAGTACTCGCCAAAGAGCGAGTGATCCTGGCCCGGACACATCGTAGGGATGCCCTGAGTGCCGGGGAGAGCGAGGAGCGTGCAAGCACCGCGTCTCTAGCCACAAGCAGACAATTAAAATGGGTCGTTGCTGCGCTGTCCGCCGCAGCCGACAAGTGATGCGATATCCTGTTGACTAGGTGTCGCATGAAGGGATCGCTGAACAAGCGAAGTTCGTCCTGGTGGGGTTCGGAGTTTGTATCCGAAGGCCCTGGGACGGCGCCGTCATCCCCAGGCCAGAGTACCTCCGCCCTCTGCAAGAGCATGCTAAGGTAGGCATGCCCTGCAGTGGTGTGTAAGATGCCCATCCGGGCTACTCGGTCCCAGTCCTTTAACGCCTTAAAGGAGACAGTGGCCGAAGTAAGGGGGGGGCCCGGTTGGGTATCAGGCGACAATCCGATTGGGAGATGGCCCACTCCCTGGTGGCCGGATTGTCAGCAAAAGAGGGAGGTAACAGGGTGCTTCCTGCGGGTCCCAAGTAGGGCGCCGAAAGGGGCCGCATTGGGTGCCGGGGGAAGGGTCTTGACCCGGCGTGGGGACGGCGTCTGCACCCCTGGGCGCGTTTCGCCGACTCTCTCCCACAGTGAAGTGAGGGACTGAGGAGCTACAATCCTGAGTCTTGAGTGTTGGGCTGGGGGCGGCCCAACGATCTCAGGAAAGGCCAAGATATCGGCAGAGGGAGGGGCGTCCCTCGACACCAAGTCCGGTCGAAACCGGTCAATGGTGTTGATGTCATAAAGTGATGAGAAGAGGTCCTCATCGTAGTCCTCCTCAGGCTGTGGGGAGTCTCTAATTCCTGGGAAGGGAGGTCTTCCTCAGGAGGCAAGTGCGCGGGTGTGCGCGAGGGTCCCGCCCTGGTAGGGTGGTGGTGGGGGGGGGGGGAGGGCGGGACCCTCGTGGCTCTATACTCGGCAGACGGGCTAGGGTGGGAGAGCCCGGACTGCCGATCGGACAGCGCCCGAGGTGGGAGACCCAGGTCGACCCAAGTCTGTGAGATTGGGTGCCACAATCGGCCAAAGAGTTGATCAGGTTGAGTGTGGGTATTAAGCCACTGGTCCCTCTCGGGGGCATAGAGCCACTGGTCCCCGGGGAGATAAGCGGGCTGTGGCGGCCCAGAGTACTGTGCAGGGACTCGCCGGGGACCGGGGTAACCTGGGGCAGGAGGGGGGGAATAATAATCGACCGTAGTGTGTGGTCCCCCCCCCGGAGCATGCCGGGCCCCAGAGGAATGGGGCAGGTTACCCGTGGTCCCGCTGGTAGATCCTCCCCCCGGAGGAACGGGACCGAGGACGTTGCCCAAGTGGGGGGGCCGAGTAGGTCGGGCCCCCAACGTCCTGAACCCCTAGGGGAACCTGCGACGGGCGAGCGGGGTTGGTCGGCCGTCTCTGTGTATGATCACAACCGGTGGATGCACTCGGTGTTCCCATACGCCCAGAGTTATGGGACATGTGCATGGTCGTGCCAAGACGTGGCCATAACACTGCCTCCGGAGCTAAGGGGACGCTCCTCGTGCAGGGGTGTTGGCTGCACCTGTGCACGGAGGGGGAGAGCGTCGTGAGAAGGCGAGTCCAGATGGGGGGAAGAAGCGGACCCGCCTGTCTCATAGATCCGAGTGACGGGTGGGGGTTCCAGCCCAAGGCCGTCACCCGTGCCTGTCCGCGGCCCGGCAAGGGTCCCCGGGGGCCGGGGGTCGCGTGACTCGGCATAGTAAGGCGATGAGTGTGTAAGCGCAGGAAAGCTAGAAGGCAGGGTGGCGGGGGGCGAAGCGGACTCCCGCTGGGAAGTTTTGGCTAGGGGGGGTCCCTTAAGTGGGGCCTTGCCCTTAGATTTCCTGGGCATGTCAAATGAAAGGCACTTAGCAATGGCCGCCGGTTGCCTTCTAGCTTTCGAACGCAACGGTCGTGCGTCCGTCGGTCGGGTAGAGGAGGGAGATTCCCGCGTCCCCTCCGCGGGAGGGTCATCTCCAACTACCGCGGCCGTCCGTTCTCCCAAAGAGAGAACGGTTCGCTCGGGGTTGGAACCAACTCGTGGTCCTCCTCCGGAAAGAGCGCGAACCCTGCACGTCAGGGTTGTTGCTCGACCCAGTCGAGTCCTTCACCATATTGGGCGATGGCGCCGAGCGAAACCGGAGCACACGATCGTAAGCGAGAAAGTCACGACGGTCGATCGAGGGGAATAACAAGGGCAATCGATCGACCGTGCGCACACAAAAAAAAAATGAACAACGTACACAATGGAAAATAAGGAAAACAAGTCCGTACAGGGACACCAAGCGCAGCAGATAAGGCGAAACTGCGCGTGAGAAGCGACCGTGACGTGGCGCAAAGTGCTGAGTAACGCCACGTGTAAATACCAGGAACGGTCGATCGCGATCGTTGAGGACACGAAGGCGAGCGAGAAATTCTGGCAAATGAGGGAAGGGGGCAAAGGAATTAAATTGGACGAAAACAACCCCCTGTAAAATACTGGGGTATAGGTTGTGACAAGAGGGGGAGACCGGTGCAAAACAAAATGGCGACGAGGCAGGGAGATGGCGACGAGACTGGCACACGATCGTCGCACAGGAGGTTGTGGAATAAATGACGGCGAGGGAGAAATCGGATTTAGTGGCGACAGGGCCGAAGGCGATTGAAAAGGGAGGCGATGGATAAGAGAGGCACCGAACAGCTATGAACGCGGCGATGGAAATTGCCGAACAGCTGAACCGGTGACGCGGAAAGCAGAACTGGGAACAATCGCGAGAAAATTCCGAAAATAAGGTTAGAATGCTAGCCCAGCGATAACCTCACACGTCAAGATACTCTGAGGGATAAGCACAAGCCACAATAAATGAGTTCAGAATGCGAACACAGCAATCTTTACACAAAGGCAAAGTATAGGCGAGACAGAGCACAAGACTTATCTTGCTGGGGTGACAGGCGAAGAAGAATGACGTTTTTTGTAAAATGGAGGAGATACACTGTACTTTTATTATATCGTAACATGTTAGTAATGGTAAGTCACAACAATTTCAATTTTTTAGTGATTTCAAGTGAAAAAAAAAAAAAGCAAAATAAAAAAAAAAATGTTATGTTTCTTCTAAGCGTAAAAAATACAGAAAGAATGCCAACAAACTCTCAACAATGGAGGAAAAATACTCACTCACAACTGAAGACCAAAAGTATGGTATTTCCACAGAAAAGTGCATGAAACAGCCACAAATACAACTACTACTCCAATAGCAGGGAACACACACACACACACACACACACACACACACACACACACACACTTCTTATGCCTAACTGGTACACATGTAAGAAAAAAGGGAAAAGGGAACACACACACACACACACACACACACACACACACACACACACACACACACACACACACACACACACACACACACACACACACACACACACACACCCCCTTCACTCTCAACAGTAATATATATATATATTTTTTTTTTATGAACACAAAGTCATTCATGTGCCTGTTGGTCTCTGAACCCTTGTCATTCAGTTGATCAGCTGTACACCCACTCGAAAGACGTCTGTGATACTCGCCTCTCACGTGTCAGTTGGCCACGCCCCCTTCAACCTCGACCAGCGAGAGTGGGCCCCACAGCGTGTGTGTGAAGTTCGTTGCCTAAAGTCTTAGTTGGCTCCCTCACATAGAGTTAGTGAACAGTCAGTCAGTGTTGGCTGGCTCAACGCAAAAACACTGGGGCACACGCGGTAGGGTAGTAAGTGGGCGTCTTATCAGCCTGTCATAACAAGTTGGCAACGGTCCAACGCTTCACGTTGGATAATTCGGTCAAGCCATCACTATCGTTCTTTACTCGTGGCTGTCTGGGTCTTCTTCATCTGTATTAGGAACAACCCAACTGTCTATTCAATATTCCCAGCACTTGATCTGTGGTAAATGTACGGGCAAGGTCAAGTACGTAAAGTGCTTGGTGGTGACGTCATAGTGAATGGAAAAAAACAATCGGAATAAAGTCAATAAAACACTGAACTGAATAGTGTTCTGACAAAGCAAATGGCTGTGAGCATGAGCCAGACCATCCCCCAACTATGACGTTTATTGCTGGCTTTTTATCTCATGAACTAGGATCGTGAGAGTATCGGGAGTTAGGTCACCCGATCTGCCAAGTCGTCGCCAAAAAGCGCCCATGGCGGTGAAAGGGTTAAATCTCTTGTACTCAGTTTCTCTGAATGCAAACTTCCCTAGATTTCAGATTCTTTTACAGGTTTCAGCCTAAAAATGGAATGGGTTTCTTCAGAATAAAACAGGTTTTTTTGTAAAAATAATGCACTTTGGAAGGGGGGGGGGGGGGGGGGTTAAACAAAACCCAAAACTTACATATATAATCTGTTTTTATTCTGCAAAAGACTTGTATCTTTTTTTGTACATGCTTTGTTGAAATTACTTTCACATATTTAGACTGAACAATTTGCATCCAAACATAATTTCTGAAAATGTTTCCTGTTCACTCTAACATATATTCCTGACAACAATTTTTGTTCCAACAGTATTTCTATTCAGTGTAATATTTTGGCAAGAAAATTTGGCAGTACATGTATAGATATACAGTTTTGGAACAATATATATATATATATGTATGTATATATATATATAATATATATATATATATATATATATATATATATATGGTATCTTAACAATGTTAAAAACCAAACATCACTTCAACTTTTTCATTTGCAAAGACATAAAACAAAAATTTGACAAAAAAAAGAAAGAGATTAATTTTTTAAGGATACATTTACCTATAAAAAAGTATAACATATATCTGGAGATGTTCTGTTCCGTCTCTAAGCCATCGATTATCATCTATCATTTATTACCAAGCATGATTCATGTAACCTACTCATGATAAAGATAAATTTTTCAGTAAAAAGACACAAGAAATCTGATCTGAAAGACATTATGGAAGATGAACCATGCTGAAAACCCTTCACTTATCACCTGTGAGGGGCATCATGAATTGGTAGAACTTCTCCTCATCCTCCCCAAGGTCTACCAGCAGCAGACGTCCCAAAGAGGTGTAGAATGTGGTGCGACACCTCATGTCTGAGATAGCACTGCTGTTGTTGGTGATGCCCAGGAAAGGAAAGTGCTCACTCTGAAGACACAAACAGCTATGCAGACACTGTCACATTCACTGTGACAACCACATCACACTAAAACAATTAAAGCAAACCCAAATGATATCAATGTACTTGACCAAATGCTTAGCTATCTCCTCTTAATAAAACTTTTGTTTCTATAGCACTTTTCCTGCCAAGTCTACTAAACTATTGAAGAAATTTGTGCCCACAGCTTTATTTTACAAAAAAAAAAAAGCACACACAAACTAAAAAAAAAAAAAAAAATAAATAAAATAAAACCCTACTGCCACCAAGATCAACTGGTGGTCGGTCATTACTTTTCTTTGAGACACAAAGTCCATGGTTTGATTCATGGATGCCACAGCAGGATTTTTTTTCTCTCCCCTGCAACACCACCCTGTTAAAATGATGTAAATTCCTATATTTATCAAACCTAAAGTGGAACGAACATTCCCTGAGCATAACAAACTCAGCAGCAGTCATAAAAACAAAAACAGCATAATCTGCAGAAGCTCATTCACAACATAAATTCTCAGAGAAAAAAAAGAAATCAGAAAAGGGTACTTTCTCTGTATTACTTCAATAAGATGTAATCTAATAGGCTCACTGCTCATTATAAAAAAAAGGTGGAAGAACAACTCATCGGTAAAGGACAAAGAACATAAGGGAATAAAACCATCAGCACGCAAACAAATGATGATGTGATAACTGTAACTGAAAACAGTTATACCAGTTACACAGCAAACACATGACAATAACATCATCAGGAATGCAAATCATAAAATGGAACTGTGGCCATTCTAGCAATCCTGAAACTGCACTGCAGCCATACTAGCAATAATGAAAATGATCATGCAACGAGACGCAATCCTGGAAACATTTTATGGCATATTATCACTATGGAACTCTTAATAATGTAAATAAAATATGCTTTTAAAAGTACATAACTAAAAAAAGAAGGCAAATACCCCCCCCTCCCCCCACACTAAAATACCAATATTCTGTACCTTTTGTTCATATTATATGATATACAAGTATGTCTTAGTGAGAGTTTGAATAAAATAATCTTTATTAAGAGAGTACGGTAGACAGTTTTCAGCCCCATAAAAACAAACAAAAAAAAAAAGAAAAAAAAAATCACACTGAAGTCTTGATCTTGTTTGTTTTGCACGATTACAAATTGTGACTGTGGCCATCTCAAGGTTTGTACTGCTGATGATAAAAGCACAGGTCAACGCTTTTTTTTTTCTGCTGGAGCTGAACTTTGATGTTCAATGATACTTCAACCCCCCCCTCCTAAAAATGACCTGATGAACGAGGTCGATCTGTGTTCTGGCACTTACGTTTGTTTACCAAACCCCTCATTGCAAAATTCTTTAGCCATTCTCTTTTTCCAGAGATTTTGCTCAACAGCTCTTGACAATTAATGACAGGCATGAAAGGGGGGGGGGGGGGGGGGAGAGAGGAGAGTCCTTAGGTGAGGCAAGGAGGGAGGGTATTGTGGTTGGTGGTGGTGGTGGTGGTGGGGGATTAGGAAGGGGGAAGGTGGAAGGAGAGTGCAGGGAGGCTGTACAGGCCTTCTTCATGGGGTCAAGGGGCAGCGCCCCTGTGGGGGTCAGGGGGCAACATAAATTTTCACACCTGATAGAAATCCACAGCAGTAAGATTCGGAATGTTACTGCTAAAAGTAGTTTTACAATATACTTACTTACCTGTCCAAGCAAATACCTTAAACCCACTAGGTGTCGAACAACACCATATAACCAGGATCCCCCCCCCCCAAAACAATACTTGGAGAACAGGAAGCTTACTTACCCTCAATCCCAGATAGGCCAGCCACAGTGATCATTCTTTAGTGAGTTCAACACACTCTGCCATTATTAAAACTAGCTGAGTTTTTGCACCTTTTCCTGAACAAGGGGAGATGGGAGGGCATCCCTAGAGTTTGGACAAGTGAATACATTGTAAAAACACTTTTGTAGTATATTTTTTTTTTCTCATGCTTACATGTAAAAAGAAAAAAGCCTGAATATTGCAAAGGATAGTGGAAGATGCTCATCTGAGATACTACCTACTCCTTCTTTTTTTTTTTTATAAATGAAAGTGTCTTTATACAGTTCCAAGAACTTGACGTCAGAAGCTCAAAAGGCCTTGATGAAAAATGGTCTTTCTCAATAGTCTGGAGGCAAAAATGCTTAGCCCTGCTCTCTCTAAAAGGCTCAGACAATAAACACAAGAAAAGACTGAACACACAAGCAGGATCAGGAAAAAGAAATGACTAAAAAAACCAGCACCACTGCAATAAAGGGAAGCGGAAGAACTGGAAGGCACATCAAGCAAACCGTTTGCAGATCAGAAATTTGAGAATCTATGTCTGCTGCTTTTTTCTTTCTTTTTTCTTTTCTTTTGTTTGTGTGTTTGTTTTCAAATAATCTTGATTATACTCAGTCACAGCAGAAAATCCATCAGGTCACAAATATGACCAGGGTTATACAACTTTCCATG
Organism: Conus betulinus; assembly: GCA_016801955.1. Classification (NCBI taxonomy): domain Eukaryota; kingdom Metazoa; phylum Mollusca; class Gastropoda; order Neogastropoda; family Conidae; genus Conus; species Conus betulinus. The sequence goes on along the minus strand of JADBJO010000033.1, from coordinate 441,341 downwards.
GCTGTTATCAAATAATAAAGAAGAAGAAGAGCTAAACTACTACTTTTGCACACATGTTCAAGGACCAGAAAGTTACCAGACAAATCCTGATATTTAGGGAACTATTCAATCTCACAGATCGGGAGATCACAAAAACACAATCTTTCAGTCTAGATCTCCAGTTATTTTGCAAGACTTGTAGCTTGGCACAATTCAAAGCAAATGGTGATGAAGCAGAACTTATGACTTGGGAGTGGGAGTGTGGGTTCTATCACAATCAAAATGACTAATAACATCTGCGAGAAGCATTTTCTATTCTTTTCTTCTGAGACACTTGACATCTGTAAGAAGTACTTTCAATTCTTTTCTTCTGATCCACCTCACACAGCAACTGTTCTTGAATATGCTTTGATAAACTTGTCAATACTGTTTGTGATCTCGTTTCTTTTCATGTCTGCTATTTGTAAGATTTTTTTTCTATAAAATCTTTCTTTTAGAAATATAATTAAGATAAATTTTGGACAGTCTAAGATAAAATCTGACAGTCACTGAGAACATGGCATGCCTGAATATGACAAACTTATATCATCGAAAAACAGAAGAATAACTTGCCCAGTTCCTGCATTAGTTCAACTTTCATATCTAGTATGGCTGGAAAGTGAGCTTCATTGATACAAGTCGATTTTTCTTTCTTTCTTTATTGTATGAACACTATGTAGGTGTTTCTCATGCAAAGTACTCTTCAATCTTTTTTTTAGTAGAGGAATGAGTATAAAAGACTGCATCTGTACCCCACTAAGAAATTTTCACTTAGTCAGGGGAAAAACAAACAGTAATAACAAACAAGCCAATTTAGTTTTACTTGATGAAACAACAAAAGGGACATAACTTCATGTCAAAGCTGCCATCAGTAATCCTTCGTCTACCAGGGATGTAGATATGTGTACACAGGACAAGAAAAATCCCCCTCCCCCACCACACACACACTCAAACCCCCTTCCCTAAAGAGAAGTTTCAAGCTTGCCTGTATGTCCCGACTTGACATGTATGCACTGACCACTCCATAACTGAGAAACAAACAAATGAAAAACTTAATACTGCACTGTGCCCATACTAACAGTAAAATATCAAACTCAAACTCATTCAAGAAAGGCCTAGCCAAGTAACCCCGGGCATCTCTACATTGGCTGGATAATTGGGTTAAAGAAGAGCACTAGCTGGGTGATGTGCCATTTTATCTTACCATGATGTAAAAGGTACTATACTGCATTTGAGTACTAGTCATTGTTCTGTTCTCCCTGCCTTCTTTACGTTAGTTTTTCTATCACTGTCCTTTTTTTTTTCAAACTGGCAGACCTGCTTTCTGTCACAATGACCAAGATTAAAGTTTAGTCCTGAACCACCAATAATCACCTCTGCCAAGTCAGCTGGTTTGTCTGTCAGCAAGATTAAGTAGACACTACTGAACCAGTTAACAAAAAAAAAAAAGGAATGTTTGAAAGATGCAATATGGCTAACGAAGAACTCATGAAACTGGGAAGATCCAGGAACTTTCCATCAATTGTAAGAAACAGTATTTCTGCCATGTGCATATTTCTAAAAACAAATATAATACATGGCTCTTTAAAAAAAAAAAAAAAAAAAAAAAAAAAAAAAAAGAAAAATCAGGTTTACTGGACATACTGATATCAATGAATCTGTACAGTGTGGCGCAGATCTGGATTACGCCCCACATCTAGTCAACAAAACTACAGTCATTAGAAAAATATAAAGCAATGGGATGAAGGGGTGGTGGGTTAAAAGACAGCGTAGGGGACATCCATTCAGGCACTGCTGAAGAACAAAATGAGGAAGAAATCAGCAACTAAAAGGACTGTTCAATGCTGGTCGAGGTCTCTCAAGCTCCCTTCTAGTTCACACCTTAAACTAAAGAAAGAACGAACAAAAAAAAAAAAAAAAAAAAAAAAAAAAAAAAAAAAAAAAAAAAAAAAAAAAAAAACACCCCCAAACAAATGCCACTTCCAAAAACCTGAAACCATCTGAAATAATACAAAACTCGTTTTCCTGATATCCCTTGATCTCTGTGAAAGAGCAGACTGCACATTCTTATAAATACTGCAGTATCATGCTTCATTCCTGCATTTACAGAAAAAATAAGCATATCATCAAGCAAAACGGACCATCACTTTCTCCATAAAAGCAGCCATAAAAAAAAAAAAGAAAATTAACACCATACTGTGTGAACCATGTACCACACTGGCAAAAAAAACCAAAATGTAACAAGTAAAGAGAAAGAGCTAACTGGTCTTTAAACTGTTAAGTCTCATCACAGCTGTATGAACAAATCCTCACCATTTTTCCTTCAAGCTGAAACAACGTACAGGTCAATTTTAGAAGCGACAGGTGTAGACACTCCCACACACTGACTGCATGCACAAGGACAAGTGTGCATGTATGTACAGAAGTAAAATTTGTTTTTTAAAAGTCCATAAACATGAAAATGAGCGATTAAAGATCACAACATCTGATTTTTGTATGCAATATTTTCATTGATTCACTTTGGACCATCTCTGCACTGTATAGTATGTGGTTATGAGGCGACATGCAAATAATACCATCCATTCTTTTCAGTGTGTTCCATTTTTTGAACCAGTGACACAAACCATAAGGTCAATTAGGAAAAACAAAATCAACAGAATGCTCTTGACCTTATGACAGAATCAAAACTCAGATTTCCTATTCTTAAATTATGCATCCACTGTTCAAAGTAGCAGTTTCAAGAAATCTCTCACCACTTAACGGTCAAAAATCACACATACGCCAGAAACTAATCAGGAACAAGGTGTCCACACAGAAAGGAAATGAGCATGTAATCAATGTCCAAAAAGTACATCAGAACTGTTTTACCTATCAAGCCGAAATACAGCACGATGAGGCAGTAAAACTGAGGACAGTCAACTTCATATCAAAGGAGCCATACAGTACTTGAAATCTGTTTCAGATATGAGATTAATACCGCAATGACAAGAAGAGTAAAGAATCTGAAAATCGACCTACCGTATGACTGTTAAGGAGAAACTGCACTGCTTCCAATTTGACCAGTTTCCGCACGCTGCTGTAGCCAACAGACAGGTCACTCAGCAACTGCAAGGTTTTTGTTGATGATCTGCTCACTACGACCCCAGAACTTGAGGTTTGTAATGCTAGACAGAAAAAATGGAAAAATATGAATTTCACAACTACAAATAGTTTTATAACATTCTTGTTTGTCCAAAGTTTTATCCCCACTTGGCATAGACCAATACCATATAATCAGAATCCCCTCCCACTCCAAAAAAAAAAAAAAAAAAAAAAAAAGTTGAGAATACAGGGAGCTAATTACATCTCCAATCCCCCGAGAGGCCAACCAGAATGATTCCCCCTTAGTGAGGTCAGAGCATGCTACATTAGAACTAGCTCAGTTTTCACACCTTTACCCGACTAAATGGGGAGACTGGAGGAAGTCCTTGTGTTGTGTTGTAGGTAAGTACGTCTTATAACTAATTTTAGTAGTAATATTCCTTTTCCTCATACTTACCTGTCCAAATGAATGCCTCAATATTGAAAAGTATGGTAGGAGCATGCTTACCCGAGAACAAAGATTTTTTTTTTTCATTCTACTTATTTTTCACATGGGAACGTCTCTGAACAGTTCCAAGCCAAGAACCCGGTGCCATAGGCTCAAAATGTCTCTAAGAAAGGTCTCTCTCATTAGCCTGGAGTGAAATGCCAAACTGCCACTCTCCCTCAAACAGGCAATAAGCAAAATCTTGGGGAGGGGAAAGGTACTGATATGTCTTTGATTCACACCAACTGAGTTTAAAACACTAGGCATTTATTTGGATAGGTAAATATGACAAAAACACACAGATATTTTCTACTCAACAATCATCCAGTTACATTCCGCAGTTAAACACAAATAAATCCCATTAAAAAAATTTTTTTTTTAAAGTGGGCATTAAAAACAAATCAAATGGAATATGCGCAACAAAGCATGCACAAAATGCAAAAGAAAAAAAAATCTGCAAACAGTGAGAGAGAGAGAGAGAGAGAGAGAGAGAGAGAAAGAGAGAGAGAGAGATGGCTTAGAACAGAGCAAAAGAGAAAGCTAATGATCAAAAGACAGAGAAATCATAGTTTTTTTTTTTTTTTATCTCAGACGAGAGAGGGGTAACACAAGCTGACTTACATTTTCCCCAATGAAGACACTTAGCACCATGGACTCATCGCTCAGCCCCAACACCTCTGACAGTCTTCGGTACACCTGCGGCGGATCACCAGCAAACTAAAAGCGAACTCAGAAAATGATTTTACAAAGATGACCACGACTCTTCCCATGTGCAATAGGCACCAGGAGTTTATGCATGACTAAACTTCGATCCTTCAATCGAGATGCGTTGGATGCACATCTCCAGCACAAATACTCTTTGAGAATGCACTGGACACATTTTTCAAACAGATTCTGAACATTTTTTTTTCCCTAGAAAATTAGCCCATAGAATCCCGTAAGTAAACTTAAAGCCATTCAAGAAAATGGAACTCTGTGCTGAAACCACTGTAACCTTTCTGATACTGGTGGTATCTGTTTATTATTTTGTATTTTTTTTCTTCTTTCTTTTTTTTTTGGTTGTTGGTAAGTGAATGTACTTCAGTGTTTTTTTTCCTTGTAAATGTACAAATACATGAAGAAATGCATGCGGTTACTGTTATTTACTTGATGACTTAAACAGACAAAAAGATACAGAACTATTAAAAAAAAAAAAATCCCCAGTGTGTTAGTGTCGTGAACACAGATAAAAATAGAGTGAATGGACCCTACCCACTGGCATTTGTATCTGCACGGCTCATCCCTTTTGCTTGCCTGACACATAACAAGCTGGGGTCATCACACAACTCTGCCCAGTGGCTGACACAGAGACAATTCTCAGCCACATGTGCTACTTCCTCAACTGGCTTATCATTAATATATATGCAATCTGCATCTTTATTCCCCTGACAAGTGCAAGAGGTAACACAAAAAATGTATAAATTCTACCATGCATACCAATTTCATTCAATGTTTGTGGTATATAAGATCAGTGAAAAAAAACACATACAGAAACATTAAAGATGTTTTTATTCTCTTTTTTTCCCCCCTTTATGGAATGCAAACTATGGCTGATATGCCCAGATGTTCTCGATTAGCTGGAAAATAAATACACATATGGAAGCCAATTCAAAAATACTTACCTTGGATGTTTTCTGCACTTGATCTCCCACATAAATCTTACGAAATTGTTCAAAGAAACTGAGAATTGCCAAATCAAGTTTTTCTGATCCGCCCTGAGCCAGTCGTGAATCAATCAGGTTCATCAAGCGCAATACTCTGTGAACAGATAGTGAAAAAAAGCATTAATATCGGTAGTCCTGACTGAATGGGTTAAAACAAAAATCTTATAATGTCCAAACACATGCAAACACAATAGCAGAATTCTCTGCTGAACCCCACCCACTTTTCTCATCCTTACCTGTCCACACAAATACTTTATATCCACTTGCCATGAACAACACCATATCATCTGAATAAAACAAACAAACAACACAAAAAAAAAAACAACATTGGGAGAGCAAGGAGCTAATTTCGCCTGATTTCCGAGATCAATCAGACAGAGTGATCACATCAGTGAGTTTACAACACTCCACCATATTAGAATAATCTCAGTTTCTCCTTTTCGTTGGTAGACGTGAACATCTCTTTCAGCTCCACAATTTTTTAAACTTCTTTTCTCTGTTTGTTAAGGATTTCCATGAATGCCCATTCATATTACCTTTCCCCTTGTTGGGTGAAGGTCTCTCATTCTCTGGCTTCTCAGCAGGGACTTTTGGCCAGTAGTTCCCAGACATTATGTGCATCACTGTGTCATTGCAACAACAGTCGTTTACTCCCTTGTTCACCTTGGCACCTCCCAATCTCCTCTGCTCTGAAAATTACTACTTTGATGGCTTTTCATGTTCACTCCTCCGATTGCAAATGGTGCTCTCTCAACTATTTGCATGACACTGGCAAATTCTGTACTATGTGTTCCTTTTTTGTGCCCTGAAGCTTGTACAAGAACTGATCCAAGCGCAACATGGGGTTCGATGCGCAATTTGAACATTCATGCCAATTCAAACGGCAGTCCGCCAGTTCTGGCGAAAGAGTCTGTCACCTGCCACACCCACTGTGAATATCTACCAAAGAGAGTGGTGACGGGCTAGTGCATCACCCCTTTCCCATTCTGTGCCCACAACCCCTGGGCACCTTGTAAATACATAGAAGCGATTGAGGAGTAATAACGTTGGTGGGCCTCGCAAGTGTGTGCGACAATGACCATCACAGTGAAGGGTGTGGTCTTCGGTTTTACTGAGGCTAAGCCTCAGTGGATCCTGCTTGGGAGGACGGATGCTCTCTGATCACAGACTTTTTGGACACTGACGAGGATGAAGACTTTTTGGACACTGATGATGGATACGATGATGGGTCTTTCTTTTTCAAATACTGAGTCTTCTCTTCCTAAAACTGCTGTTTACTATACTTGGTCAGTGATTAAAAACACTCTTTCCACTCCTCATTTTGACCTTTCTTCTCCCCCCATGTAGGGGATTCATGTGAAGTCATCTTTTTTTTCAAAGATTTTCGTTCAGATGAAATTTACTCACCCTCCTCTACAGAAAAAAGGTACTGCAGTTTTGAGACACCAACCAATTATTTTTCAATTTGCTGTTTGCCTTTTCCAGTTTTCTGCTTGTTCAGCTGTTTATCAGGAACAACTCCCGGTCATTACAGATATGCACATGGCTATGACCTGCACGGTTTGACCTTTTTCACCAAGCCCAGATTTTGCTTCTTTCTTCTGCCAGTCTTTGTCAACATTGTGGGAGCATATCTTGTCAGCGTCACATAAACTTCATTTTTCAGTGAGTAGCTATGCTAGTTTACTGGCAGTACCAAACTATCATCGCCCGGGTCACAGTCTTGTGCAAAAATAAGATAGACCCACACTCTGTGAAGAATTTTCACAGTGATGGCATAAGTCTAAGCGTAAAACAGGCAGCGAGTAGACCGTTCCAGCCTATCAATTTCTTCTCACATCATCATGTCTCTGTCTCATTGGCCTTCCTCTTCGTCATCTCAAGAAAGGTACTATTTTCAAGGATGATTTTACGATTTTTTGAAGATTTCATAACTAGCTGAAAATATGCACAGTGATTTTAGGAGCTTCTTGAGGCACGCTCCTTTTCAGGGCCCTTCACATTTTCAGGAATTCCCCTTCCCAGGATTTCTTAGAGGTTTCGCGAGACTAGTGTATTTCATGCTCCTTGCTTTTTTTGGTCTTTTTGTTTTCTTCAGAGACAGGTCATCAAGTCAGATATTTGGGTTTTGTCAGTGATAAAGAAAAGCCTGAAGACTTTGTTCACCCTCCCCCTCAATGCCACTTCCAGTTTGGACCACGATTCCTTCAGACCTCACAAAGGCTGCAGTTTCTGTGGTGGTTATTCCTCTTCTTTGGAAAGGTGCAATTCACACAGGTGCCTCTCTCTTGTTCTATTGATTTTTTGTCTTTTCTTTTTTTTTCTGGTACCAAAGAAAAACGAAAGGTGGAGACCAGTTCTGGAAGTGTCGGACACTCTAGCCAAAATGGTGGACCATCATGATGTTCAACTCGAGAGCTGATACCTTAAATAGAGCACCACACTGAGTCAAACCAATCCTTGCAACTGTAGCAAGGTGCTAAAGGAATACAACAGGTGCCATCACATAAGTCTCATGAGTCAAGGTTCAAACAAATCTTCTGACCAGAAAAACAAGTCCAAGCCGAACAAGAAGTGGACTGCGAGCAGAACTGGCAGGCCATTCTGTGAATATGGAGGCTGAATCAACAAAGTCAAATGAAGAACGAAGAAGCTTCCTTGCATTCTCTTCATTCGGAGGCAGTGAAGAAGCACTTTGCTCCTGAGAAGCCAAGGCTGACTGGAATGGACACTGAAGAGCATTCATATCTGAAAGGAACTGAACAAGTTGAGAGGGGCATGTTCCCCTGCCAAGGAACAGGAGAACACGAAACTCATTCAAACAGGGTGCAATGTTGTGAGCTCACAATGGGAGATCCCTCATGATGGCTGTGGTATATGGTAAAGTTAGCTCCACACTCTCTATTTAAACAATTCCTTATGGGAATCCTGATGTATGGTGATGTTCCACGCCAAGTGGAATTAAGGAATTGTTTGGACAGGTAAGCATGAAGAAAAGCCAGTCATGCAAATGCCAACAGTATGTCTTGCGTGTGACTATCTAAGTTTGTCGAGTGTATTACGTCTGAAAACTGTCTCAACATGGTAAATATCTCCTTTGTCGGCAGGCCGCTTTACCTTTTGTCAACACTTTTCCAGTGCACAGAATTACCACATTCACAAAGCAATCCCATCTTTCACATGCAACAGTTCACAGCATACCGGCAGACGAGCTCTCCATCCATGGCGTCATGTTCGTCTGTGCTGGCGAATGACACCCTGCCCCCGATCACAGCCCCAATGATGTACACCCAACCATGTTAATCGACCTGCCAAAGACCAAAATATGCTCCGCGTAACTAGTTACCCATTGGTTCATAAACAGTTAACGGGTACACAGAATACATCTGCAGGCACACACCTATTTCTGCTGCTTTTTTTTTTTTTTTTTTTAGTAAATATAGATAATAAATTCCAATGGCATTCATAGTATTTTTTCACATGTTAGCCAACATCCAACCAGTCATTTCAAAGGTAAAATGAGTAATGGTAACATTTCAGTTTCACCAATCTGACAATTCATATGCACACAGTAAAACTGTACCAACCTTCTTCAATGGCAATTTCTACAGACTGGTTGGCAGTGGACACCATTTCCTGGTAACGCCCAGCAGATTCATCGAACAGCTGGACCAGCAGAGCGCATGTCTTCTCGTATTCACAGCGACCTATTGTTGACAACTGTGAGAACACATCAGTCACAAATGTCGAACATATTTTTATGGGCACCTACATCATACGCTATGTCCCGTGCAAATGTGTAATATTTCCTTATTTCATAAGCTTATGTCCTACTCAAATGTGACACGTTTCCTGGCCTCATTAGCTGTCTGATGCAAATATATTTCATTTCTTAAATCTTATTAGTTATATACCACATGTAAATGCATAACATTTCTTTATCTCATCAAGTACTTGTATTATGCAAATGTTTCGTATTTCTTTGCCCACCGATTATATCACTAACATAGTTGTGTGTTTTGATAAGAACATGACATGGACACGAGATATGACTCTTTTGACAATTTTCATTAAAAAAAATTCACCAAGGCTGACAAAATTTTTGAAACACCCAATCATGACTACATTTTCTGAAGATCCAAATCATGAATCCAGAAACTGCAAAACCATGAACAAACATGAATATCTTTCTCAGACAACCAAAAAAAAAAAATTCTCAATTTCAGGACTGAAGGTTTCAAGTAAAGCCTCCATTGTTACTAGCACTGACTTGTGACACTGTTCAGGATAAGCAATACAGCTTGGTTCAAAATGTTTCACAACTGATATCTTCATGTGGGATCACTTAAACCAGTATGAATTTTATTTATGAGCACATTCTGTAGAATCGTTGAGAACAGAAAAAAGGTCACAAAATGAAGTTCTACTCATTATCAGTATTTTTTTTTTCAATGACTTGACCGAACTCACACATCTAAAACCAGAAAAAAAAAAAAAGTAAAAACTTGAGCACAAATCTAAATTGGGTTTTAACACCATCAACTCCTTTATCTTACCCCATGCCTGACTGACAGTAAAATGGCAGCCTGTGTGCCTTACCCCCAGCAACATCTGGGTAACAATGTTTGACTTATTTTTTTTTGACTGTGAAAGGGATACAACCGCATTTTTACATCTAAAGTAACTTGTTCTATCCCTTTCCTTTTACCTAATGTTTGTTCACATACAACATATTGCATGTGTGTGTGTGTGTGTGTGTGTGTGTGTGTGTTTTTGCTATAAAATTGGAATTAAAGCATCTAGTGAATTCTTAATTCAAGATGGAGATGAGAAGAAGTGTGAACGGGTATGGAATATTAACCTCATATATTTTGGGGAGCCGGAATAGCTCAGTTGGTAGAGCGCCTGACTCATAATCTTGGTGATCCTGGGGTTGCGCGGGTTCGAACCTCCGCTGGGGCGTTTTTCGGTACAGGGGGATTTTCCCCTCGGAGTTAACATTGGTTCTGACTCCATTTCCCATACAGTCCTTCGAATGAGACTATAAACCGAGGTTCCGTGTGTGAACGCATGCATAACATCTTGCACACACGTAAAATCCTATCACCAACATTCGGAAGAGTGGGCCAGTTTGGCCGTTGGTATGGATGACACGTTACACATAGCATGCATGCACCCTGAGTAAGAAATTGAAAGAATGAAGGAAGTAAGGAAAATGAGTGATCGATATTGAATGACACTGACTGGATGACACAGGAAACAACTGAATGAGGCGCCAGCTGGTAGCTCTTCAGTCAGCACTACCCAGGTAGGCAGCCCGTTGTGTAAACGAGTGCTGATTGTAAAGCGCTTGGTCTCTAGCCGAGAATAGGCGCTATATAAGTCATTATTATATATTATTATTATTATTGACAATGCGATAGGAACAATACTGCATGTAGTGATGTTTCTGTTTTCACACAGGCTGTTTACAAATCTAACATTTTGCGCGATATATATATACATGTAGTTGTCAAACCGCCCAAGCTTTCACCTCTAGAGAGGCTTTTTCAGGACTCCTTAAAGCCACTACACTTCAAATCATTAAAGGAATAATGCTATTAAAGACATCTGAATAGAAAACGAGGAGACAAATATTGTGATAAAACTGCTGATTCAAAATCACACACACATATGTACACACACACACACATATATATATATATATATATATATATATATATATATATATAGCTTAGAGCCAGAATGATAATTCTCAATTGTTTCATGAAAATATTAACAGTAACAAAGTAATGATCACAAAGACATCTGTAAAAAAAAAAAAAAAAAAAAAAAAAAGAAAAAGTCAGTCATTATTCCGTGGCACAAAGTGTGGATAAAGCCCTGGCAGTCAACTACTTAAAATCAAGATTGTGGAGATGCTATAGGACATCAAATTAACAAATTCATACTAAAAACCATATCCTAAATACCCAAGAACTTTCTGTTACCTGTTCTAGTGTTGTGAGATCATTCCGTGGTGGTCATCCAAAGGATCTTCTGAACCTTCCCTGCACATCACAATGCTTATTCTCATCCCTGACAGGCAATGTCACCTGACACTCCACACTACTTTATCTATTAACCGAGTTCTACAAATGATTATCTACAAATGATTATAACAAACAGGGAAAAACCCATCTTTCTTATAACCGCTTAAACTGTTAATAGTGCCATATTCTACCAAACCAATGACCTGCCCTATGCTGCCAGTCAAGACCCTACAATTTGTTTCCATATGGTGTACTTGGAAAGATTTAAGCATCAAGATACATCACCTGAAAACAGTGGCTGTAACAAACGCTGCTGTCAATTGTAAAGTGCTTCAGTTTTACACACACATTTTTTTTTCTCTCTTTTATTACCTTTTTCATGAAGAATGTGACTTGGAGTAAATATGTGACTATCCATTCCATAGTACTATGGGCAATTTAGCTGCCCAAGCTGCTGAATCAACAACAGGTCAAAAAGCAGCTTAGTCTATACAGATGCTTGCATTCACTTCAAGATTTAGTGCAGTGTGTGAGATGACCAAGAATAAGGAACTCAACTTCATGATTTCCGATACTTTCCTGATTCACTCAACGCAGGTGAGTAACCACAATCGTCCGTTACAAACTTACCAACATAAAAAAAGACATTTGCACAGAAAATGCAGGTGAGCTTTTGGGATTAAAAATCTTTGACAGTTCGAAAGAAAAAGTAGTCAAGTTTCAAAAGTTCAATTAGGGTCTTTTTTTTTTTTCTCCTTCTAATGAAAAGAGTGAAGGGTGCGTTTGCGGATTACCCACTTTACCACGAACACATGGATTAAAATTTGCGTAAACGGCTTTTCACAAACCTGACACGGAGTGGACGGACTCAAGTCGAGAAGAGATGTAGGCTTTGGTGATCTCTGGGGTGTATGTCTCCAGCATGTGAGGCTCTGTGGCTTTGACATATGGAACAGATGCCACCATACGCTGCCACAGGCCCAACAAGTAATGGACACTGTTGGGTGCAAATTGCCACATCTGGAAAAGAACAGGGAAAATAAAATGTTGGCATCAGCAGCTATATCCATTCAAAAGGAATTTCACTACTGAAAGTAGTTTCATGAAATACTTACCTTTCCACACAAATGCCTTATTTTCACTTGGCATGGAACAATGCCCTATTATGAGAATACTATCCCACCCACCACCACCACCCACCTCCCCAGCAAGGAGCTAACCTCACCTCAGTTCCCAACCAAGCCAGCAAGAATGAGTCTCCTCATTGAATTCACAACTTTGCACCATGACAGAACTAGCTCAATTTTCAGATACCTTTCCCAGCCAAGTGGGGAGGTGGGAGGACATCATACTGTTTGGACATAATGTACAACTACTCTTAGTTATTGATTTTTTTTTTCTTATACTTACCTGTCCAAACAAATGCCTCGATATAAAAAAAGGATGGTGGGAGCAAGCTCATTTGAGATCCTACTGTCCACTGCACATGATCAAATGAGAATGACTATACAGGCCTCCCAAAAAGAGCTCAGCGTTGAAGCCCCAATGGCCTGTGAAAGGTCTCTGAAAATATGCAGTAAATACCTACGATTATTGCCAGCAATCTATGCAAGAGCAGACTCTGGGACTGCAACATCTTCATCATATTTTCATTAACATCTCCCAAAGAATCCACATCTTGACCACTCAAGACACGTTCCCCCAAGACCTGTCTTCCTCAAAATTGAACCATTAGTATTCCATGGAGTAAATTTTAGTATTCCATGACAAAAAAAGAGAGCATTTTTCTTACCCTGAACTTTAATATGGAACTTATTGCGCAATTCTTGCAGCCAACTCAATGCGCTGTACTCAAACACTCGCACCAATTGGCACAAGTGCACTACATACACTGCATGTGTCTACTTGACAATCTCATTACAAAAAAAAATCATAAAAAAATATCATTATAATGCCCTCCCTCCCCCCTCCCCGCACACTTACAGAGTGACAGTCACACACATGTATACCCTTCATACAGTTTTCATTTTCCATCTTTTTTTCTCTCTTTGTACTGCCACTATATCCCTCCCTCCCCCCGTTTTTGAGCTGTGGGCGTGTGGGTGGGGGAAGTGGAGCTATTAATAGTAAAAGCAAAAGTGACAGACATACACTGAGCAATTTTGCTGTCAGCAGTGTCAGGAAATATCTTCTGAATAGGCAACAAGACGACTGGTCGTTGACAGGGACAGATTCATGTCAGCCACTAGCCTACACATCATCACTCGGCATTTGTTACCTGCTGCTCCAGGTCCCCACTAGACTTAGCCTCAACCTTTTTGAATACTTGTATAATCGAAAGGAGTTTATTTCACAACTTCTGACAGTTTTTTCATGTGATTATGTTTTTTTTTTTTTTTTTAGCTTGGGACTAAGCACTTCCAAGTTGCATGGTACGCATTCAGGAAAGTTTGGTCCCTCGTTTTGGCAACCATCAACATCAAGCTCTTCATCACTCTAATGAACGTCTTTTTTCGCTGGTGGCGCCATTCCCCTAGTGACTATCTGTGTCAGTTGCTCACCATAAAAAATGGCCGACCATGTTGTAAGCAAGTGCGCAGAAACTGGAACTAGGGGCAATAACTCGCGTCTTCAAACAGGAAAATAAATACTATTTTCTGTAAGCCAATGCTGCTGATTTTCGTATTTTTGTCCTACTTGGCATATTACCGTATTTTCCAGTCAAATTTCGTAAAATACGCTAAAAAATTGTACGGTAGACAGGTCAGTCTCCCACACTGTCATCAAACATATCTTCATGGTGATGGTCAGAAAGCCTCCACTCCTACCAACCAAGATTTGAGGCTTACTGTTTTGCAACAAGAACCTGCTTTGAACAAGCACCTGTCAGGCTACTTTCAAAGTTTGCTTAGTATCAGTGATGTACACTCTTCTGAGGCCTGCTGAAATTTTCTTTCATGCCTAACCGCTGCTCTTCACTTCCAAGGTGCCCAGGGGTCGCGCACAGATCAGATTGGGGGTAGACGCTGGCCTGTCTCCACAGGCCTTGGGACCAGATGGGAATGGGTGTGACGGAGATTGGCAGCCGATTCTAGCCAAAACTGGTGGGCCGACATTAGAATTGACAAGCACCTCAAAATCACAAAATGCCATATAGTACCTGACCAATTTTCCATAACAGCTGTAAGAGTGAATGAAGAACAAATCATACAAGAGATGCTGATCTCATGTGAATTGTCCACAGAATACCATATTCAATAAATGGAGGAAATGCAGGCCATCAAAGTAGTAGTTCTAAAGAAGACTTCAGAGCTGCCTAAAAGAATGACAAAGTGGAAGACTGCTGTTGTAACAAAGGCACAATACTATGCAACTTTCAAGAATTCAAGAATTTTCCTGCCAGAACCAGAGAAGCCACCCCTTCAGAAAGGAAAGCCAGTTTAAACGGTCGCTAGTGGAAATCCATACTGATTTGAGAACAAAGTCTGTAAAATCTGAGAGCCAAGACAGGCGTGTTCCTCCACCTTGGGAAAGGAGAAAATTGAGTTAGTTCCATCATGGTGAACTCACTAGGGGCAATCACTCTAGTGTTTTCATTCGGAACTGAGACAAGTTTAGCTCTCTACTCTCCTGATTTTATTTTGGGGGTGATCCCATTAGCATGGCACTGTTCCATGCCAAGTGGGAAAAAGATATTTTTTTTAGGACAGGCGAGTGAGAAAAACTATACCAGTTATAACTGGTCCATCCATTAACAGTTTTGTGCACTGAGCAAATAGAAAATAATTACTTTTTTTTTTTCCCTTCAAAAGCCCAGCAACAGCTGTTTTAATACATTTTAGAATGCATCCTGGCCTAGAATGTATCTATGCATGTTGGGGAGTTCTTTGAGCAGTATCTACAAACCAGTGCTAGGTCATGCTTTGTTCACCTTTCACACCCTTCATTATTACACTGGCAAGGTGCACATTACACATGACTTTGTATGAATTGTGCAGCATACATAAAATCAGGTGGAATAAAAATCATACACTGTGGCCATACCCTGAGACTGGTGACAGTGAACTCGGCAATCAACTTGATGACATCAGCATAGTGATCCACTTTCACAAGCTCTCCCAACTGGTAGTTAGACTTGAGTCGGGCCAGTAGACGACAGAACTCGTGGTAGTTGTTGGCATCTGACAAACCCTGATAAAGAAACATGAAATCTTGAAAACTATTGTTGTTTTAATCTCTATGTACAAACTACATCAGTTTTCAATTCAAAACAATTGTCATGGAAGGGAATCCATCAAAACTATTCCCTTACAATGAAAACAGCTGTATATAATTGCTAACAATTTCATGAATACAAACCGAAAACCATAACCTATTCCTTTTGATGCATGACACTGGAATATGATCAGACAATCAACTCTCTTGACAAGCGGGCGCCCGCTAGCGCCCAACTGGAAATCACACAGCCAAAACGCTGAGCGCCTGCCAGCGCCCGGTAAAACACGTGGCAACAATGGGCGCTGCCATGTTTCTCGTAGAAAAGAAAGTCTCGCGCGAGAACATGATTTCCTTCTTCCTGTACCATTTTCTACCGTCTGCAAAAAACCGCGAGTCGATGCGTGCCGTGGTTCTCGAGTTACGAATTTTTTAAGTTATGAAGTCGAAATGCTGTTTTCACCATGGCTAACCTTGATTTCTGCCGTTCTATAATGAGATTTAGTGATGGAGATACTGTGATTTGTAGAATTTACAGCATAAGACTTAGTGAAAGTGCTGGGTAATGAAGCTTAGAGTGACCTAGATTTCGACTGGGATGAGGTTTCAGGTATGATGAACAAGGATTCAGAAGAAAGTTCTGAAGAAGATTTTTTTTTTTTCCCCCGAGTAAATGGCTCATGTGACATTCTTCAAACTTACGATATAGCAACATATATATATTCGTAGGAATTTTAAAAATTATTTTCATTTCATTCTTTCCTTTCCTCTCTTTTAAATTATTTTTGATTGGATAACCATGTTCAAATTACGGAGTTACCTATCTTGCCGATGGTTTTCAGTGTAACTAAGCTCAGGTAAGTGCATACTGAAGAGGGTTAAACTGCAACACAGTCTGATCTTTTTTTTATTACAACCTCTTCAAAAAAAGAATGAAGATGCTGACATGGCCAAGAGAACCATACAAACTCTCTAACCAATGAAATGTATTTCATTGACCTGGCAGATACTTGTGATATCTTACATAATGGATGAGCCTGAGAGCATTCAACATTCCTCACAACCACATTTCAACCAGGATTCAAACATGCCTCTATTGTATGTAAATCTTGATTCTTTTAAATGTGTGAATGAGTTTTTTCCTTCTTTTTATGACTTGTAAGTTGACTTCAACTCAGTGACTGCCCTGATATGGCCTACTGAGGTCTGTTGGGCTATAAACAACAATACCCTCACCTTACCTTATCTAATCTTTTAATAATGCAATCATGTCAATATGTGTGCATCTATTTCCAGATGTTTCCCACACGCATCCATCTGCAGAAACAGTACCTGTGGATTGTCCAGGATCGACCTCACACCCATAACTAAATGATTCAGGAACTTGGCTCTCTCTGCGTTGTTAAATAATGAGCGCCTCACTGACGCAATCTGCACCAGACATGACAAAGCCTGCAAAAGATCGGGGGTAAAAATTAGTCTTCTGTTGACAGTACTACTTGACAGGAATACATGAAACAAAAATCATGCATGTGTAGCACTTCACAAAAGGAATTTTACTACTAAAAGTAGTTTTATAGCATACTTACCCGTCCAAAAAATGGCCTAATCTCTAGTTGGTGTGGAACATTGCTATGTAGTCAGGATCCCCCCAAACAGAACTGGGAGAGCAGAGAGCTGATGTCTGCCTCAGTGCCTAGATAGGCCAGCCTGAGCGAACATTTTGAATGCGTTCAGAATACTGTGCCATATTCAAACTAGCTCACTTTTTGCACCTTTTTTACTAAGCAGGGAGATGGGAGGGCACCTCACTGTTTGGACAGTAAGTATATCACCTACCTGTCCAAACAAATGCTGGAATATCAAATATCAAAAAGGACGGCCAGAAATTGCTCACCTGAGAAGCGAGACATTGTTTGTTTCTTCTTCTGTTATCAAATGAGAATGTCTCTCTTTATCGTTCCCCAAACAAGAATACGGCACCAGGGGCTCAATAGGCCTTAGAAAAAGGATCTCCCTCAATAATATGGAGGCAAAAAATGCATAGTCTCTGTTCTTCCTCAAAGGCTCCAATAGGCAAGAAGGAAAAAAAAAAAAAACATTCGATAAAGGCACGACAGGAAAAGGATAAAACCCATAAAGCAATGACCAATGACACCAAGTAATAAAAACTCAAGCATCCAAAAACACAAAAGAGAGTCTTTTCCCACACAAATCAAACATTAGTCAAAGGCAACTTGAACAGAGTGCCAAGACAAAAATACACAGGCAAAAAGAGGCGACCACTGGCAGGATAGGCAGATGAATTCATGACCAAAGTTTGTGTGGATGTGTTACCACCTGGGCAACCACTATCCCCTGTAGACAATTTAGAGCTTCTATGCCTTCAGTCATGTCATGTAGATAAAATCTGCCAAAAGTACTGAATCTATCTTCTCAACAATTACAGCCTATGTAAGGTCTGAAGAGATCTCGGTCTAAACTGGGCATGACATCAAGGGGAAGGGAGTGGGCGTAAGGGGAGGGTGTCCAAAAGAAAATCTCAAGGCCCTCCTTTATCACAGATAGTTCCTGGTTGTCCAATATGATGGCCTCCAATGAAGCACAAATTTTTTTTGTAAATGCACAAGTATAAAAACAGGCATTTATCTTTTTTTTTTCAACTTGTCTCCAGTACTACAAAAAATCATCTCAGAATTTCAAGCCCTGAACCACACTGAAGTTGTTAACACTAAATAATTCTCTCTGCCCTTGCTAGTTCAATATTGTGCACCTGTTGTGAGCAATTTATGTGACAAATAAAGTCAAGTAGGAAAGAAAGGATGGAGATGTGATATAGGGTAACACAATTCCTGATTGTTTAACAAAGACAAAAGGAAAGCAGACCCATATGTAGGGTGCACCGACACGGTATATATAACATAAAAAGAGAAAAAAGACTCTGAAGAGAGAAAGAGATATAACAGAGTCAGTCAAGGACAAAACAACTTGTCAACAAACTTGCTTTTTAAACTGTTATTCTTTTGTTGTATGTTCTTAAACTGAAACAACTATGACGGCCTATCCGAAACTTGAAATCAAGCGACAACTTACTGTGGAAGAAAGAGTAGGTGGCAGCCCAGAGTACAAGTCAAAGAACAGCTCCAGTGTTGACACATCTAGAAAAGCTGAAATCACACACACACACACATACATACATATAATCATGATCACTAAAACCGACCAACAGGTAAAAATCACTGGACTTACAAGACACTAGATGAGAGCTGTAATCTTTGATGCTGAGAAAATATGGAGAATAGTAACATCTGTTAAAACTGCTGTATTACCTGCAAAAAGATAGAATGAAGGAAGGAACTTACTGAAACTTCAACAAGCAGAAAGCCAATCAAAACACATGTCCTGTGTTCTCACACTAACATTTCATACCCTTGATATTTTTGCATCCAAGACTTACTGACCTAAACTTCAGCAAGTACTATAAAGCTTTCCATTAGTAACTCTGTACATGATCAATATTCCAAAAACACTTTCCATTAGTAATACTGTATATGATCAATATTCCAAAAGCATGAACTGTCTGAACACAAAACAAAATCATAACATTGAAGTTGCAATGGTTCTAAAGATTAAGCAGAAAAGAAAAAAACAAGAAAAAAAAAGACAAAAAAGCAGCTTCTGACTGACTGATCATTTACACAGCTCTACACAGAAATGAATCTAGAAATCTGATAACCAAAAGTAATAACATCTCATGCCTTGAGACGCTTCCCCTCTTAGTACTGACTGTTCGCCAGCTGGTTGGAATCTGTACAGTGCACAAGTCATCAGAGGATTCATCCGTGGAAGTACCGATGAAGTCAAAAGTGAGACAGTTGTGAGCAAGCTGTAATGTGTGGGACAGGAGCCCATGCTGTAGCGAAGAAAAACAAGACCTCAGTTAGGTCATCATTTCACAAACTAACCACACATGCTTGCAGATTACATTCATGAACTGTTTACTCTATCAGTTCCATGAAATAGTCATGAACTGTGGGAATCAAAGCGATGGCAAGGGTTTTTTTTTTTTTTCCCTTAACTTTCCAAAAATCTTTTTTTCTCAGAAACCTTTAATTAACTGAACAGAATAAAAATGCACAGCAAGGAATTCCAAACATAAAACTGATTTCAGAATAATACTTTATTAAAATAACACACTGCATTTGTAACTAATTAGATTAACTCTCCATTTCCCCACAAGTACATTTAATAGCAATGTTACAGTAAATCTGACCTGGTCTCCGTTGCAGAAATCCAGACTCTTCATGTTGCCTGCAGCAGAACGAAGGAGGGAGCATGCCAGCTGGAAGATCTCAAACAGCTGTGTGTCTCTGAAGGATGAGGCAATCTTTCTGTGTTTTGTAAGTGAACGACTAGCTTCCGACTGAAAAACAAGCCAGAACCAACCAACCTTGTCAGCTACTGCATCACTGCTCACTGATTTACTCAAACCAACTAACCAGGTTCATGTTTGGAATACTGGATAGATTCTTCTTTCCAAGGACATTTAAAGACAACATTTAACATTTCAAATAGAGGTAATCAGACAAGCAAAAGACTTATGGTAAAGCATATTTCTAAGCTACAGTTTCTGATCCAAATTCCTTATAAAAAAAAAAACTTCTCATGACTTTCCTTTGATTCTAAATATTTTACCTCCCTTCAGAAATTCTTCAATGGTTACTGTAGGCGAAAATCTACATTCAAAGACATTTGAACCAGATTAGTGATCCTTTACTAAAAACTGTCTTGTCTCATGCTGCTTTTAAAGACAGCTTCCTTTTATACATTTCTACTACTCCCTGGATATTCAAGGCCATTAAAAAAAAATTACAAAGAAAGAAGAAGCTTAAAGAAGTGTTAAAAGTAAGACTAATTTCAGACAGCACCAGCAACCCTCTTGCAAATGAATGTGGAGATGGCAGTGGTCCTGAATAGCTAAGAGACTATATTTATGACATGTGCCGCATGAGTCTTCAAATTCTACCAAGATGGACCATCTGCATCAGATTACTCACTGTACACATTGTAATCTAAACTGCCCTGTTGACGTGACTATAGGTAAGTGCTACATATTAGAAACTGAAATTAACTAACTGATGTGAGGAAAAACAGACACAAGCTGACTTAACACACCAATAAAAACAAACAAACAGATAACACACCAATAAAAAATAAACAGACATACCCTTTGACCTTGATCAACACAAAATAATTCAATGACTTCTTCCCAGATGAAGTTGATCTTTCCACCTAGTTTCTGTCAAAATCGGTTCCTGCCTTATCTTGCCAACAGACAGACATACAACAAATGTGAGTGATGAACCCCTCTTCCACCCCCACCGCTTCCCCCACCCCCCTTGGTGAAGGTAATGAACCTAATAGGTAAGGAGTTGGCCACCCTGCACATTCCCTGAACATTCAAATAACACTCTACGATTTTTGCCACACCAGATGGTCTGCGCCGCAGCTAAAGATCTCAACACTGAAATGACTTGTAGACACTAATACTACAAACCACCTTACAAAGTTGATGGTAAATTCAGCTGGCTGTGTTTGAGTCATCTTGCTGAAAACACAACCAGACTGACCCCCTACTCCTCAGTCTTACCCTGCTTGAAACATGATTTTTGAATGAATAAAAAGGACAGGAGAAAGTATGCTGCTGCCTTGTCACCTCACTGACTTGGTTCATCTCACATACAAGCTGAGATAACAGCTGGACCCCAACCATCACATGTTGCGTGGAACCACTCTGTAACAGGAATAAGTTCATGCAAGTATATATTATTATTATGTTGCAAATTTTTGCGAGTACTCAGTTATGTTTTCATGATGATATGTACTAAGGATAACTCAATATTATATTCAGAGAAAACATTCAATTAAAGGAATTAAAGAATACCTGAAAAGGCTGCTGTTTCAGTCCAAATTCTTAAATAATTTACTTGATACCTCCACAGGAGTGCATGAAATTAAATATCACAACAGCTAGCAGAGGTCTCCACTTGCATATACAGATGTAACACATTCCCACTATGTAAGAGACATGCAAGTACTTTGGAGGACTTTTTCTCATACCTACTTGGCATGGAATAATGTGCTACTACCAGCATATCAACACCCCCCCCCCCCCCCCCCCCCCAAAAAAAAAAAAAAAAAAGCAGGGAGCTAACTTTGCTTCAATCCCCAGACAGGCTAGCCAGAGTGATTGTACCACATTAGATCTAGCTCAACGTTCTCCTTTTCCTTACTGGAAACACACACACTGTGAGTTTCTGACTTCATTCTCTCTTCGTTATGAATTACCAAAAGTACCCATTCAAATTCGCCCTCCCCTTCGAGGTTTAAGCTTCTAATTGTAGGCTTCTCTGGAGTGAATTTCTACTGATAATTCCTGAAAATAATACAATCAATACTTCATTGCTTGCCTTAGCTTCTCCCAAGTCAGCTCTACAACCTGCTACCTCAACGGGCTCTACTGCCTGTTCCTCTCTTCACAAGCGGTGCTTTTGCAACGATCTGCATGAGAACTGCATCTCCTGCAGCAGTGTTCCCTGTTTCACACCACGCAGCTCGTGCAAGGACTGATTGGGTGCAACACTGCTTTCAGTTCATGAGTTTGATATTTGTGTCAATTTCAATGTCAGTATGCCAGTTCTGGCAGGATAGTCAGCTTCCTCTCCCAGCCATACCCATTCTACCACAGTACCGAGGCCAGTGGACACAATAGGCCAGTGTTTCCTCCCTCCCCCCCAAAACTGTTCGGTGCTCTCAGCACTTTGTAATGGAAGAGTGGCTGAGGAATAATAACCTCTGTGGAGAGCACTGAAGTATGTTTGCCCCCGACATTGCTCACAATTGTATAACTGCTAAAGGGGAGCCAATCCAACAGGAGTCCTTACAGCCAAAGAGTCAGCCTTCGTGAATCCTGGCTCTGTGGTCTGAAAATCCTCTGACGATCAGAATGCAGATATGTTCAGAAGAACTTCATTTGAGTGATCAAGTAGAGAATTTTGTGATGTTGATGATGATGATGTTCCTATGTCAAATTCTGAGTTTTCCCTCATTAACCCTTTCACCGCCATGGGCGCTTTTTGGCAATGACTTGGCAGATCGCCAAGGGCGCCTTTTGGCGACAAAGTAGGGTGACCTAACTCCCGATACTCTAACGATCCTAGTTCATGAGATAAAAAGCCAGCAATAAACGTCATAGTTGGGGGATGGTCTGGCCCATGCTCACAGCCATTTGCTTTGTCAGAACACTATTCAGTTCAGTGTTTTATTGACTTTATTCCGATTGTTTTTTCCATTCACTATGACGTCACCACCAAGCACTTTACGTACTCGACCTTGCCGTACATTTACCACAGATCAAGTGCTGGGAATATTGAATAGACAGTTGGTTGTTCCTAATACAGATGAAGAAGACCCAGACAGCCATGAGTAAAGAACGATAGCGAGGGCTTGACCGAATTATCCAACGTGAAGCGTTGGACCGTTGCCAACTTGTTATGAGAGGCTGATAAGACGCCCACTTACTACCCTACCGCGTGTGCCCCAGTGTTTTTGCGTTGAGCCAGCCAGCACTGACTGACTGTTCACTAACTCTATGTGAGGGAGCCAACTAAGACTTTAGGTAACGAACTTCACACACACGCTGTGGGCCCACTCTCGCTGGTCGAGGTTGAAGGGGGGCGTGGCCAACTGACACGTGAGAGGCGAGTATCACAGACGTCTTTCGAGTGGGAGTACAGCTGATTATATAGATCAACTGAATGACAAGGGTTCAGAGACCAACAGGCACATGAATGACTTTGTGTTCATAAAAAAAAATATATATATATATTACTGTTGAGAGTGAAAGGGACGTGTGT
This sequence comes from Conus betulinus, assembly GCA_016801955.1. Taxonomy (NCBI): domain Eukaryota; kingdom Metazoa; phylum Mollusca; class Gastropoda; order Neogastropoda; family Conidae; genus Conus; species Conus betulinus. The sequence continues at coordinate 417,889 of JADBJO010000033.1, read as the reverse complement.
GTGTGTTTGTGTGTGTGTGTGTGTGTTTGTGTGTGTGTGTGTGTGTGTGTGTGTGTGTGTGTGTGTGTGTGTGTGTGTGTGTGTTCCCTTTTTCTTTCTTACATGTGTACCAGTTAGGCATAGAGAATGTGTGTGTGTGTGTGTGTGTGTGTGTGTGTGTGTGTGTGTGTGTGTGTGTGTGTGTTCCCTGCTATTGGAGTAGTTGTATTTGTGGCTGTTTCATGCACTTTTCTGTTGGAAATACATACTTGCTGGTCTTCAGTTGTGAGTGGAGTATTTTTCCTCCATTGTTGAGAGTTTGTTGGCATTCTTTCTTTATTTTTTACGCTTAGAAGAAACATAACATTTTTTTTTTATTTTGCATTTTTTTTTTTTCACTTGAAATCACTAAAAAATTGAAAATTGTTGTTGACTTACCATTACTAACATGTTACGATATAATAAAAGTACAGTGTATCTCCTCCATTTTACAAAAAATAGCATGAGAATTGGTTGTTTAGTTCCAGAGATATCCGCGTTTCACATATGCTGGTATACAAATAAGAGCTTTTTTTGAAAAATGGCTGGCGATGGAGATTTATGCAAAATAGAATGTCTGGCGCTGAAAGGGTTAAACCACAGTTAGCAATGCTTGGCCATCGATTCAGGACACTCTCCCTGCTTTGTTTCTTTTTTATCCTTCTTTTACTTCCATGCAGGAGTTTTGTGTGAAATTGTCGTTTTTTTTGAGAATTCTATCCCTGATGATGCTTCTCTGTCATCTAAATACAGCACCACAGATTTGGGAGGCATTTAATCAATCATTGGTTGTCTCGCATAATGCGTTTTTTCTGGTTTTTCCATTTGTTCAAGCCTTTTTTCCTGAAGAAGTGTTTGGGCTGATCCATGGATTATTTGGTCACCTCGTTATTTTTTCTGGAGTTGTCCTCTCGCTCGACTCTCCTCGAGAAAGGTACTACTTGCAAGGATGATTTACAGAAGATTTTGTACCCGGCTGAAGATTTGGCATGTTTCTTCTGCTGGTCTTTTCTTGTCACCACATTAGTCTACCCAGCTTTTTTCTTTTTTTTTTTTTTTTTTAATTATCAGGAGGGACAATCCGTTCACACCATTTTTCAGGTGAACATGGTGAAGTCTTAAAGTATGGTTTTTGTTTTTGCTTTCAGCCTCTGAAAAGAGCGAATTCCAAGTGACACACGTTCTCCTACTATTCAAAGTGTGATAAGATTGATCAAGATACAACAGAATTTTGGACTGGTTGATCTATGAGGAACCGACACCACTGGGAAAACCTGGAGGATTCTAGAAGCCATGCAAAGATACAAGGAGGTTACTACGGAAGGTTCCAGCAGCTGTGCGACTAAGGTAATATCTTATGCATTAACAATGTTAGTACATAGTGTGTATGTGTGTGTGTGTGTGTGTGTGTGTGTGCGCGCGCGCGCGCACATGTGTGCGTGCACATGCATGTGTGTGTGCCTGCATATGTTGGCAACTGCAAGTGTGCATGGATTAAGAGAATTTTTAAATGTACCTCTTCATCTCCAACATGGTAAACAAGAAATGAAAGTAATGTCATCTTCCAATTAAAGTTGGGTCTTATATCATATTATCGTAAGTGATATTACTGCCAGTGTCATTCTTTACAGCTTCTTTATTTAGGATCCACATTCAAGCTGATGATACATTGATCCCTTTTTTCTCCTGGAAAAAAAAAATTATGATGTAAATGCTTACCTGCAAGAATTTGCCAACATCTGTGACTACATTCCTGAATATGTACTCGTCTTTGCTGGCATCGAACCATCCAAACTTTGTGATTCTTGCGAACAGCTGAAACAGAAACAGTATAATGTTTACCATTTTCTGAAAGACCAAAACTGGTCACCTAAACCAGACAAAAAATATGTTACTACGTGACAAATTCACTAAAACAGCATGCAAATAAATGAACACACCAACAAGAGTATTCCTGCAGTATATCAAGTAAGTCAAGTCAAGTCAAGTCAAGTAAAACTTATTATCACTGTGGTCACACACATTCACAGCAAATAAACAATAATAGCCACATGACCCATTTTCACACATATGACATACATTCATATAGAGGAATTTTCCTTCAGTATAAACATTTTTCAAGAAATCAATGGACAGGGGAATAAAACTTTGTTTTCACATCATGGTAGCATAGCTACTAATGATCTTGCCCACACTGCACAAAACACACATACCGTGATATATGCCCACAGCATGCGCTAAAACTACACTCGTATAAAATGAAATGTAAATCACCCATGATTTTACTGATAGGTTACATAATCTGAAAAAAAGGCTTATTACAATAAAATGGATCAATCCAAAACAAAGTTTTTATCATGTCCAAAATTTAAAGCATGCCCTTTCAGTTCACATTTGCTATACAACTGCCAAGCCAGGTATAATCATGTGTCTACCAGCAGCGCCATATATTGGCTCATGGCACAAGATGCAAGAAATGTATTTTGCTAAACTTGAGTTCATCATGAAAAGACTTCATGCGCACAGAAGCTTCAAAACCTATTTCTAATAGACGCATGTCATGGACCACAGGAAGCACACAGATGAACACTTACTTTGACCTGATATGTTGTTTCACAACTCCTGTTTGACATAAAACTTGTTACTTGAACTTTTTGTTGCCATTTTGACCCTAAAGAGTGCTTCCCCCTGAAATAACCTGTTGCATATGTACTTCTGTCATATGCTATCTTTTGTCCTCGACCACACTTCTTTGTTTGCATTCTTTTTGAATGCATCCCCCCCCCCCCCCCCCCCCCCAAAAAGAAAAAAAGCTTAAGGTTGGTAGGAGACCAGAAATAATAAACTTTTTTTTTAGGTACAAAGAGAGAGGGGCTGGGGTGTGATGAGGGTATTCAATTCTGAGACAATGAATCTCCTATGTGTATGAATATAACCAGGTTTCTGGAATTTTTAATTGAACAGGTACACATAAACTTTCAGTTCTTCACAAACTGCCTTGACTTTGCTTCTCTCCATCCCCTATTTGATTTCTCCATTTTCATTTCCAGTTCCCCCTTCCCTTCCCATACACACTTCAAGAAATGAGTGAGAGAGATTCAGACAATCAGTGAGAGATAGCAGCATGAAGAAGACTAGCAGTTAAATCCCAAAAATAGCCTGCCAGGGTAGATCTACTGGTCACAGTTTCATACAGTCTGACAACATATACAGTTCACTTGCTGACACACAAAAGTTGACTTAAGTATTTATTGCTTGAAGCCTGGTCAGCAACTGTGGAATTTTTTTGTTGTTGTTCTCCATCACTGATCATGCAGAATTTATTTTCCATCTCATTTTCAAAACCATTTACTGTTGAAAACCATACAGAAAAAGCACTCTGTAAAATCAAATGAATTATTCTGTCATGCACTGTCACTGTGCAAATACCTGGACAAGTGCTTGTGACACGAACTGCAGCAGTTTTGGCCGGGTGGCCAGGTAGTTCAGCACGTAGTTTCCTGAAAACAATATACAATACGCAAAAGAAATTTGAAAAAAAAAAAAAAAAAATTCTAGTTTCAAAACTCTTATATTATTACAGAATCACTACAATACACTATCAAACTGGGCCAGAATCTTCTGGATTTAATAGTTTAAAATAATACTGACATTTACAGCACTCTGTCTCTGATGTGCTTACATTGCCTACAAATTAAACACAAAATGACGTAGCTACAAATAAAAAGTTTGCCAGTTAAAAAAGCGTGGAGCGCTGATTAATGCATATACTAATACAAGTAATGCCCAACCAAACAGGCACACAGAGCACATGTACACACACAACTTAAAAGTGCAGCCTTGATGACCCCACAGACTTTGCATGGTGAAATTTGTAGATGATGAAGAGCCAATGCAAGAAGTGGTATGCTGCTCGTATAGTTTACTGTGTCTGTTCGAAGACAAAAAATGCGAGCATCACTAGAGGAATGATGGCTTCAAGATCGATAGTAAAGCTGAAGAAGTTCTTGGAGGCAGACGGACACAAAGCTAGAATTACTATTAAAGCAAACAGTGGCCATTTTGAACTCCACTCCCAGTACCCAGAGACACAGGCAACCAATACAGTTCAGCCTGATGTCGAGTGCTCTTGTTTTTTGCGCCCACAAAACATGGTGTTTTGAGCAGTTCATTACCTTATGAATTTTCCCACTGTATTTAAGAGAGAGACCTGCAAACAGGGATTGCATTAATCGATTCTGGACACAATAAGGCACATTACCAAACGTTTTGCTACTACAATTGTCAGAGTCATCATTCAATCCATAGGCCTTTTGACACCCCTGTGACCAGGATATGTAATGAAAGGAAGCACGGAGTACAGCTCTGCAGGGCTGGAAATTCCTATAGTTTTTTTTTTTTTTTTTTTTTTTTTTTTTAGTTGTCTTGCGGACAACTAGATAGAAAAATCTGCTTATCCTCTACAATTTCTACTAACCTGCCTTAGATACAGACAGACAATAAAAATAACTAACAGTCATGCAATAACAAATTAGCAGACGTAATTCAACAACAGCATGATTTACAATACATACATGTCATGAACATTCCGGCGAGTAAAGCCATGAGAAAATGTACTTTTCCACTAAATATGCACATTATAATGGAGAAATATTTCCACCTTGTTTATGAGTGTATTAGAAAAGAAAATATACAAATAATATTGTTATATTTCCTCCATTCATACATTGCCAATTTAAAGGAATAAAATTTCTTGGTTGCTCTTTTGCTCTCTCCTCATCCCTCCTCCACCCCCATTGTGGAATAAATCATTTCAGTTTCCCACCTACGTGTAAAAATAAAAAAGTAAATCTTTTGTTACAGCACTAACCAAGCACAATGTCTTTATTGTGTGAAAATGAAAAAAAGGAAGGGAAGTGCAATAGATCTGGCTTGAAGCTGACTGCTCAGTCAGCCTTTCAATGACACAGCAAAAAACTGATTGCATAACAGTGCAAGTGGAGAGATCATTTCCACTTGCCCGCCAGAAGGTTTAGCTGCCTAGATAATTAGACAGGCGGATATTTCAAGCTCTCATCTGGCATGTATCCTCAAAGCAGAATAAGATTTCATAACATCATCATCATCCTTATTGCATAACAGACATGTGGACTCAGAACATTTGGAGAGAACATTTGCCCGCCAGAAGGTTTTAACTGCCCTAAATAATAAGACTGGGCGGATATTTCAAGCTCTCATCTGACATGTATCCTCAAAGCAGAATAAGATTTCATAACATCATCATCATCCTTATTGGTTATCATTTAAGACTGAAATTCTGTGGCATTTCCTATCCTGGTGACCTCAGTTTCAATTTTTCTTCCATGTCCATGCTGGTGGCCATTTCCTGTTGAAACTGCTGGCATTGCCAGTTCATGGGCATTATCCCGGGATGGACACACTGGCGGTCTCTGCATGGGGACACTACCCCAGCTAGGTCTGTGAATAAGCAATGTTCAGGAGGGGAGGGGGGCGGTAACTGATGTGTTCTTTATTTGATGAAAAACTGGTATCACTGAACACCACCAAAAGTGACTCCACAACAATGCTGTATCTCCTGTGGGGGTTACCTCTTGACAACCTGATTGTAATTGTTCCCCACTGACTGTAGTGCTGGGGATAACCATGGATGTGTCTACATAAGGAGCAGTCTTTACGAGTGATGTGGAAACATTACTGGTGGGAGAAGATGGGAGAAAAGGGGAGGAAAGGGAATGGAGGGAAGCAATAGATAGGGTTGGGATGTAGAAGAAAGAAGAAGTCATCACTCAAGGAAACTTGCTCCGAACATTGTCTTAAAAACAAAACAAAACAAAACAAAACTACATGGTTTAGACTTAAAACTACAACAAAAGCAACAGAATATTTGTCATCTTCACAGATACAACGATCAAACATTCAGTGATTTTTTCAGCTAGTTTTCACCAATGCAGGACATGGATATTGCCAATTTGGACATGGAGAACAACTCTACTCACTGATTTCTACCCTCTGCTCCAAGGGAAGGGTGATGTTGGCACGACAAACCAGTTTGTCAGAGTTGTAGCTGCCAGAAGCTGTTGCATAGGGAGACTGAAACAAATAATCCAAAAGCTGAAACACAGTATCCCAAATTTATATTGCTGAATTTGCAACTCAATTCTAACTGTAACATGTACACTGCTGACAACCGCTAAAATTAAAAAAAAAAGAAGGTTACACCAGGTTCTCTACATTTTGACTACAACACAATTTTCTATAACAATACATTTTTTTAAGAATAATTTTCTCTGCAACATGTAGAAACACATGCACAGTTGTGCTGTTTGTTTCAACAGTTTCTCCCTTTTGGTCACTGGAAAAAAACCATGGACTTTTCTAAAGGTTGGGGGGAAACAAGGACATGTCTTTTGGACAAGAATTCAATTTTCACATATATCTGAACAAAATTTAAAATTTTTATTCCAAGTATTGAGGACCCAAAACGAAGAAAGTGCTTTGGAATCATTTAGGATTTTTGTTTAATTTTTTTTTTTTTTTTAAAATTTCAACGGTTTCTCCCCTTTCTGGTCAAACAACTTCACCAAGGCCATTCATTTTGTTAAGGATGATATTTTATACTCAGTAAGAGGGATATGTGGAGGGGCTTGGCAGGTTCTGGTGCCCAAGCACTATTATGACGAGTCATAGTCGGCAACTAGTCAGAGGTTCCCTTAGACCGGCATATGCCGGTTTTTACCGGTAAATATTTGCCTTGTACCGATAAAAATAAAGTCAAGGGTACCATGTACCGGCAGAACAGACTCTCTCTTGCATACACACTCTGTCTCAATGCCACCTGGTTATCGTCAGATGAGAGGATGGCCACGCAAGTGGTGGGAACTAAACAGGAAGTGTGGTGGACGACAGCCACGCGTCATCACTCTTCCACCCTGCCCCTGCCTCTCCACCCTTTTTTTACCCGAGCTAAAAAATGGACTGCGCTCATTAATACAGCCAGTGTTTATGGTAACGGTTTGTTCCATTTCTGTCTGGGTGAACCAAGCATTTCACCCCCTCTCCCCTAGTTTTTTCTACTTTGATATCTGCCCGTTTCGTTAAAATGATTTGTGCTGTCATCGGTTGTTGGATTAGTCCGTCCGTGTAGCCACTTGCAGTTGTTTTGCATGATTGACCCAATACTTTGATTTTATTTTTTCTATGCTGCATGATTAGGATGGTACCGGCTAGTGCTTGGCTTGTACCGGAAAATTTTTCTTTGCCGGTACCAAATACCGGCAAATGCTGTAGTCTAACGGAAGCTCTGCTAGTACTTGATGAATCTTTGGAAATGTAACTGATGTGAAGAGGGCTTCTGCTGTATACAGGTAAGGTTGCAATAATATGTAATCCACAAGTCTGAAACATTGTAGGGAACAGAAGTCAGAAAGTGAAAAAAAAACACATCCCAATCCTTCAACCAAACTTTCACAGCTACTTTAAACGTTGAAAGTTCTTAACAATCAGAGAACTTACCTGTGTTTGTATCATTCGTCTGGTTACTTGCTGCCACTGGCAATCACAACAGTATTGCTAGTTTTCAAAGCCCTCCATTTGGTAGGTGATAAACGAAAAACTATCTGAACTTTAAACAGTAACTCCTATTTTCACAATTTCAGTATGAGCTTTTAGCATGCCCTTTCATTTGCTGGTGAAGAATGTGGCTTCACCCTCTGTCCCATATTTTTCTGTGAGTACTTTCACCTTCATTTTCAAACCTTAGCAACTGATTCCTTATGTCTGAAAAACAGTGATCCTATATACATATGCTCTAAAAATGACCTACTGGTGAAGACAAAATTCTACTTTAGCTTGTTACTGGAATATTATAAGAGTAAGGTTTATCAGGTGATTACAGTAAAAAGTAAAAGTGGTTTTTTTTTTTCATAGTGATAATGAGATCCAGAGATTGATGAAAATGAAGTCACTAGGTGTACAGTCAAGTACATTCAAAAAACCATTTTTTGAAATAATGGTGAGGTGTACTGTCACTGAATATTCCAAACCCTTTTTCTGAAACACCCACAAAGGACAAAAAAACTGAAGTGAAGGAAGAAATCTACGAAAATTACAAGTATTACACCTGATAATCTGTTTTTCTAGGTCATTTTTCATTCAAGCCTGTCTTCATAAATACAAATGTCAACATTGTAGTTCTGTAAAAAAAAAAAAAAAAAAAAAAAAAAAAAAAAGCTTTTCATTTGCCAACATTGTAACATTATTGACTACAGAACTGAACCAGTTCTCGAGATGAGCATGATCCTAGACACCATTTACCATTATTCAAAATCATAGCGAGGATCTATTTCTTCCTATGGTTCTAAGATTCACCAAAAAACACCTCTATAGCACACGTGCTCTGCGGATATCAGAGGAATCTTCAAAAAAGTATACAAGTTCAGGTTATAATTTTAGATGATGAAATCCATGCATGGAACATGATTCTATGAAATAAAATAACATTCTTTTTGTGTGCTTGTGAATGATCTGCTGCCTGTGCAACATGATGAGCTCTGATCTTATCAATCATTACTTATTTCTACCACATATCATAAAACAACACTTGCCGATTTGTGTCTACAGCAAAGAAAGGAAAAAAACCATACTCACATTGCCCCTCTCCAGCAGCAGCTGACATTTTGCCAGACAGTCTGGGGAGTTTGCAAACGCCACCAGTGCTTTTTCAGCTTCTGTACGTATGCTGGCATTGGTTGTTTCATACAATTCTTTGCACAAATTTTCCAACTGCAGAAGTTCCTGTTGGCAATCAAATAAAACAGCATGGAAATCAACACACCTGACTAGGCTAGAGATACATAAATGGAGCATAAAATGATTAATGCATTCCAAAGCAGATTCTACTTCTGTCACATCATTTATTACAAGATCCCAAATTAATACATGATCAAATTTCTCAGAATGACTATAGAAATCATACCTAGGCCTATCAGTATGACTACATCAATATTCTGTGAGGTTTAGATCCATTCATGATCGATGACTCATTGCATCATACAATTTGAAAGCAAGATCATCCCAATGTTCCATTACATTCCCACTTAATCCATTTTGGACAGATGTCATCAGCTATTCTAACATATCTTGAAGTGCCTGTGATGCAATAACAAATTCATTTTTTTTTTTAAATTCCTTCAATAATCAGACTACTTTCTTGATTGGTCCTCATAAATCAGACACATGAATAATACAGGTTTCAAGCTAAAAATGTGACACTTTTGGTTTGAAAAGCTGGATAGTTGCCATCTGATTTGTGAATGGAGGGCAAAAAAAATGGGGAGAGATATGTAACACACTTTCGATCAAACATCATCCCTTTGTTCTAAAAATCGTTCTCTCTTCATTTCTCTCCCTTGCACATATGCATGGGGAGTGGACTCCAGAAACAATGGAACGAACTTAAGAAGAAAGAAATTAACAGTTTAAGAACATTTTCAATGGATGATGATCAATATAAAACATTAATGAACAATTACGGTAACTTTCTCCCCATTTAAAATGAAACTAATGTCATGCCTATAACTCCAAACGAATGCTGTTTATGTCAGCACAATGCACACAGAACAGACAGACATCCCCTCTACTAGGTCTGTGTGCTCCATCACACAGATCTGTGCCAGTATTCCTGCTCGGCAATCTGGTGTCATAAGCAGCATTCATTTGGAGATATGGGCGTGTAATCAATTGTCATGTAAGAAAGTGTTACCCTACTCATTTGTTATTTATTACTCCCTGCCTCATTATTCCAACTTAAACCAGTTGCTGGAAATCCCCCCCCCCCCCCCCCCCCCCCCCCCCCCCCCCCCACACACACACACAGATTGGAAGGTCATCTGATGCCCTATATAAACAGAAAATAACCCTAAGTGCATGATAACAATTTTATTATTACAATCATAGTTTGGCGACTGGAGCTCACATTTTCAAAACGGTGTTAATAAACACGAACTATAAAATCGGTTTAGACAACTTTAAATTGAGACAGTGACTCTAGAGCGTTGGCCTCCGGTCTGAAATGAAAAACTGGAAACTAATGGAGGCACTAGTTACGTTTTTTTCTTTTTTGTTTTTTCTCATTTTGAAGGTTGCAAACACTGCATAATGAAACCCACTTAACTCCCTCTTTCGAAAAAAATCAACATAAACCCGAAGATGCTAGTTCCTTTAAGCTCAATGCAGGCGATATGTAACGTGCTCAGAATTCAGATTTCACGCATTTGTCAAATGATTGGATTTTATTTTGCTGAAGCCTTTGCTGCTAATCCTGCATGAATCATTACTCCAGATGATCGTAGA
>JADBJO010000033.1:395000-397500 GCA_016801955.1 Conus betulinus | reverse complement strand
TTCTTTCTGCAAGAAGACTAGCCAAGAAAGACAGTTTTAAATAAGCCGTTTGGCCAGTCCCAAAGAGATCATCATCATCATCATCATCATCATCATCATCATCATCATCATCATCATCGACGTCGTCGTCATCATCATCATCATCATCATCATTATCATCGACGTCGTCGTCATCGCCGTCGTCATCATCATCATCATCATCGTCGTCATCATCGTCGTCATCAACGTCATCATCATTATCATCGTCGTCGTCATCATCATCATCATCATCATCATCATCATCATCAGCAGCAGCAGCAGCAGCAGCAGCAGCAGCATCGTTCCAGGCACTGAGATCCATTCTACAGTCACACGTGATTTCGTGTGTCAACGGCGTTGTCATCATCATCATCATCATCATCATCATCATCATCATCATCATCATCATCACCATCATCATCATCAGTAGCAGCAGCAGCAGCCGCAGTAGCTGCAGCATCACCATCATCGTTCCTGGCACTGAGATCCATACCACAGTCACACATGTTTTCGTGTGTCAACGGCGTCATCATCATCATCATCATCATCAGCAGCAGCAGCAGCAGCAGCATCATTTCAGACACTGAGATCCATACTACAGTCACGTGTGATTCCGTGTGTCCACAGCGTCAACATGGGCATGCCCGAAGAACTTCACATGGTTTTCCTACAGCGGGCAGCTGTTCGGAATCGCCAACAACACGGGCGAAGAAGACTTCTTCAGAGCATACAACTGTTGTAGCAGCCTGGGAGCCAGCGTGAGTCTGAGTATGCCCAATTCAGTTGACAGCGGTGGTCTGATGATGTACATTCACAAGCTGTTCGGAGGGGGAGCGAAGGAGGTATGGGTGGATGCCAGAAGGGACGAAGGTCAGTGCTTTTTCTGTTGTTGTGGTGGTGGTGGTGGTGTTTCATTGCAACTCGGTTGTGAACAGACAGAGAGCTGAGTATGTTGGCAAATTTCCTCACACCGCAGTTTTGGTTAGGACCAGACCGCAGGCCATGGGGGTGGGGCTCTAGAAAACTGGAGAACACCCTTCCACCACCACCACCAGTGCTCGTGTGTGTGTGTGTGTGTGTGTGTGTGTGTGTGTGTGTGTGTGTGTGTGTAAGCGAACGCGCGCGCGTGTGTGCGGGCGTGAGTGCGTGCGTCTATGTGTGTGTGTGTGTGTGTGTGTGTGTGTGTGTGTACGCGCGCGCGCGTGTGTGTGTAAGTCTGTGAAAGCGTGCTGCATGTGTGTGTGTGTGTGTGTGTGTGTGTGTGTGTGTGTGTGTGTGTGTACGCGCACGCGCGCGCGGTGTGTGCGCGTGCTGCGTGGCGTACGTGCGTGCATGTATGTGTGTGTGTGTGTGTGTGTGTGTGTGTGTGTGTGTGTGTGCGCGCGCGCGGATGTGTATGTGCGAATGAGGTGCGTAAGTGTGTGTGTGTGTGTGTGTGTTGTTCTTCTTCGATTTAACGTCTTTTCACTTTAAAGTGATATTAGACAGGAAGTGAGCGTTTAACTTGTATATATGTATGAGTGTGTAGTATGCATGTATGCTTGCGTGTGTGCTTGCGCGCGCGCGCGCGTGTGTGTGTGAAATATTAGTGGAAATACTACATAAGAACAATCCTTAGCAAAAATCAACATTAACAAATCAAACTGCAATAGTCAAAAGAAAAACAGTCTAAAATATGCAGAAATAATAAAAACGAGTCGACTGGACTTATCATTAAGTTCTGCACAAAGTTAAAAAGAAATACAGGTTCTTGGAAAATGCATTTAGATTAATCTTTTCTGAATTTTGATAGAGCTGATTCAAAATAAGGACAAAAGTACAAAATATGTGTTGTTGTACAACTATCAACAGCCCCCGCATGCACATTGGGATGATGTTTTTTTTAATGAATTTGGTTTTGAAAGCGTTTAACCTAAGTCTGTACAACAGTGAAACAATTTTTTTGCGGTGTTTTTGGGTGTTTATTGACATTCTTTTAAGATAAAATGTATGATTTATTAATGAATTCTTTTTTGAAAAAACATTGTGATCGAGCGTTTAAAACAACACTTTATTGAAGAATTAGGCTTATGTATTTTGGGAAGCATGTAGTCTTTATATATCTTTTCAAAATTTTCAAAAGAAGCTTTTTGTAATAGAGAGTAACCTTCTTGTAAAATTACAAGAATGGGAATATCTTTGGATTTAAAGGATTTTTTTTTTGCACCTGCCCGAGCTGTACGATCAGCCCATTCATTTCCAGATTTTGAACAATGAGATGGGATCCAACAAAAATCAATTGCGATACACCTTGCTATAAGAACATGAATAAGTACTTTAATTTCTGTGATGATTTCAGCCCGGTTTTTCGGTTTTGTTGATTCTAAAGCTTGGAGAACTGATTTAGAGTCTACACAAAAGAGTGCACCATAGAAATGGAATGGTGTATCAATGATATACTGAACAGCCATTAAAATTGCTGTTAATTCAGCTGTGAAAATGG